>PVKU01005141.1:0-129674 GCA_004027475.1 Anoura caudifer | reverse complement strand
CCCCCCCCCGCCCCCCGCGCCCCGCCAGCCCGCGGATCCTGGTCAGGAATACTCCCATGGCAGACGTGCTGCGGGCCGTGTCCGAAAACAGTGGGGATGCTGCCGGGAACCCGCACACGGCAGACAGGCAGGCGGAGCAGTCCTCTCCGCCGCAGCCGAGAGGCGGCTGGGGGCGGCTGGAAGGGGCTTGTGCTGCTCGGCTTCTTTCCTTTCGTTAAGGAAATTAGGGGGCGCTGAGGAAGTTCTTATTAGCACTGATCAGAAACGGGAAGTGAGAACCCTCTCGAACCAGGAGGGCCGGGGGAAGGCGACGGTGTCTCGGAGCTGCTGAACTCTGAAAAGCATCCAGCAGCCCTGGCAATTCGAGTGCACGCTACGCTCTTTTTTTTTTTTTTTTTTTTTTTTTTTTTTTTGTAAAAAGGCAGGGAAATCAGGAGAAATGTTTTCAGCGGTGTGTGAGAAAAGTCTTGATGATAAAGTGAGATCATTTGAGAGCTTCAGCATTGTAAGACCAGAATAAGAGATAAGGCGTCTGGCAAAAAGAGTATGAGCTACAATTTCTAAAATGATGCTACTTGTTTAACTGGTCCAGAGCGATCTGACACAGCAGGACAAAATGATGCCTTGTTACAAAACCATTTAAGGCTGTAGTCTGGGGATATTGTGAAGATATTTTTAACGCTTTGCATCATCTCTGTGGTGGAGAGAAATTAAGTTTCTTTTCATAATCGACTAGAACTAATTAAGGTGTAACCAAGCATAGTCTAATACTGTAGCTCACTGGATATTTCTAGGCCTCATACGGTACACAGGGAAAACTTAGAATCACATCATACATACGTGTAATGATTCCTGTGCACTTCTCATGTTTAGAGAGACCCGATGGGAATACAATCATTTTGTTTCAAAGCTCTGGGTGTGCTGACATCCTCACTGAAATCTTCCGAGTGAATGCCCTCCTAGTGATCTTACTGTGACGTTTCACATACTAAGGGACAGCTTGACAGCATTTACCTCAAGGCAAAAAGCGTTGTTTATCTTTATTATATTTTCTAAATCGTATTTTTCTTCTTGCCTCTCGACCTTTAGTACATGTTCCTCGGCCACTATTCTTATATTACGTTGGTTAAAACTTTTAAGCAAATTCCATGATGTACCTCATTTGGAATATTCTTGGTAAAACATTTTTTAAAAACACATCTTGGTAAAACATTTTCGGCTGAGTTACTGCAGAAAAAAAATATCTCGACTTAAAATGAGTGTTGTCATTCTTCGAAATAAATTGGGACAACGTAGAACTTTACAAACAACTGCATTGTGATTTACTGATATCTTTAATGCATAAATCTCCCCACGTTCTGCACTCTGTTATTTCCCAAGTTAAAGATGTGTCAACAAAGAGGGTCTTCTGTCAACTATGGAGGTAGGTCCTCCCAATAAATGACCCGTTTTTAGGAGTGTGATCTTCTCTGGTGTTGATGCCTTTATTTCTGGGTATTTAGCAAACTGAAACTTCTCTGAGACTTCGCTGTGGCTGTTTGGTGTGATAGAGCGGGGACATCAGGGAGGAAAGGTACCCCCGGGAACTTTCCAATCTGCCCCTTCTCGGCTGCGGACACTGCCACACGGTGTGCAGAGAAGAGAAGACGGCCGTCTGTCCCACACCACGTATGACATCATCGAGAACATCAACATGTTCATAGCAAGCGGTTTGGACCCGGGGACAAAATATTGCTTTAAAAGTAGATAAAAGTTACTTTTGTATGTTTTAGCCAACTATTGTTGATCACCGAAGTCTATCACCCCACCCCCAGTTGCAAATGGCACCATTCAATTCTCAGATTAATTATCCACTAGGTTATAAACTAGGAATTTTCTCAAATTTTATTGCTGTACGAACTACTTAAGGGTTTACTTAGTAAAACTAGCATTCATACTGTAAATTATGGTTAGTGAAACTGAAATTAAAAATCCAGTAATAGATCACCACATGAGACCACAGTTTTGGGATAAACAAGTAATAATTAAGTGATGACCCTTGCATGCCCAGTAATTTTAAACAGCTGATTGTGAACCCTAACACGTCAGGACTGATATATTTCATAACAACATGTTAAAATTAGAGTATTTAGGTGGTCTTCTATGTTATCACACTGCGTGTTTACGGTGAGCATATTCCTCATCCCACGGGGAGATCCTGGCAGAATAGGAAGGCTCTTAAAATCGAGTCGTTCTTTCTTTTCAGATACCAGATTGCTGCATACACCAAATATTGTAAATCTGAATCTGAGAGAGTGCATATTGTACCGTAATTTACCTGAGAACAAAAAGGCTTTGTAACAACAGCACCAATTCCATTCCATAGAACACTGTGTGATGTTTATGTCTATGATACTTTTCCCTGAGATTGAAACTTACGGAGCTTATATGACATTTGATAAGTACCTAAGTATCGCCACCTTATGGTAAGATAAGTTACTTGAAACTCAGTTTTGTCTTTAAATTGTAAAAAAAAACAAAACAAAACACAGACTTCTATATTAATAAGATGAACTTACTTTCAGCATGTACTTATTTCTTTCTTTTCTCTCATTTAATACATCAGAAAATTAGCCAGATCAGTATTCTCTTTTGGCAAAGGAAAGCAATTTACCGCTAACTAATTATTTGTATTTTTATAGAGACAGATTATCAATTTTCCTCTCAGGAAAATTATGAGAATTATGTTTCCTTAATTAAAATCTTATTAGCAAGTTTCCAGTTCCATTTAAAACTCATGGGTATCACTTCACCTATTTTAGGAGATATTAATTAATTTCATCTGTAATGGAGTGTCTGAAGTATAGGCAATACGCCAAATCATCACTCATTCAGTAAGTTTTTTTAGAAAACCGAAAGCTTGTAGAAATTCAATCACTGCTGAGTTTTAGAGAGAAAGGACGTTTTCTGTGTAGGAAGTTCCTGAGGGCGGCTGCTAGAGGGCATCTCTGTGCTTCCGAACGGAAGGAACCGAGTTCGGTAATGACCTTGATAGTACGAAAGTGAACCTTTTCCTTTTACCAGATCTTTGGCAGACCGTTATTTGAATGTAACACAGAACAGCAACTGCTGCGAATCAGCACCTTGGGTTCCTCGGCTCTGCACTGCTGGGTTAAGGAGAAGGGAGGGTGAACACGAGACCGTGCAGGCTTTGAGCAGAACATTTGCGCTGGAGTCAGAGACACTTGAGTAACAGTTAAAAGAGGGGGGCATGGCCACTGTGACACATGACGGTGACTGTGCACTTGAGAGAGGTCATACTTGTGTGACAAACAAGTGGCAGAGTGCCCTAGCAGGCTCAGATGGAGAAAGCGTTATCTCGTTACCCAGAAATATGCTCAAGAATTATCACCACCGTGCCGCTCGCACCACAGACCCGAACTGTAACAATGACTCAGCAGTAATCCTCACCAAACTATTCTCTCTGTCCAGAGGAGCCCAGCCACTCGGAACTCGCCTTAAATGAGATGGCTGCTTTCAGGCCACATAAACATGACAGCAGCTAAACGAATTTCAACAATTATACTGCTAAAGGTTTCTTAGCATAGTATACCACGCATAAGTGCCTCTGTGTTTTAGCATTGCGAAGGAAAGTCATCAAAGGCATAAACTGGCTAGAGGTGACTTTCGGACATTAATTGGTTGAAGTTCTACAATTTTAAATGAAATTGACAAAAAGCAAAAACAGGAAGAGAAATAGATGGAGATCCGTATACTTTGCTGCAACATACACCTTAAGTCATCTATCTTCTCCTGTATCCACTGGATACCAGAGATGTCCTCCCCACAGCAGGACCCACGCAAATTAGAACAGCAAACGCAGATCGATGGCCCGAGGCCAGGGCCTGCGGCTGCGCACAGCGAGCCCCGGTAAGTCAGGGAGTGAGAAGTTCGAGGCGGCCCATCCGTGCTTTGAAAGAGCAGTGACTTTTCCGCTCTCCTGTATCCCGTCCTCCGTGAGCCAATTACCTTTTTATTTTGCAGAAAATATTCTTTTCTCAGTCTTTCCCTTGGCAACTTGAAAAGGTTAAAATTGTACTGCTTTCCTTTATTTTTTAAAAATTACTGTGCCCCGTATTTCTCAACTGTTCTCTTTAAACTGACAAACAAAATAGAAACAGACTCACAGATTCCGAGAACAGTCTGACAGCTGTCAGAGGGCAGAGGGGCTCCAGGCTGGGTGAAAAGGTAAAGGGATTAAGTGAAAGAAAAAGAAAACCTCGCAGACGCAAGCAACAGCATGCTGATGGCCAGAGGGAAGGGGGTGGGAGGTAGAAGAGGGTGAAGGGGCATAAATGGTGATGGAAGGAGACTTGACCTGGGGTGGTGAACACACAATACCATATACAGACGCTGGACCGTAGACTTACACACCTGAAACCTATATAATTTTATTAACCAATGGCATCCCAGTAAACTCAATAAGAAAAGGACTGTTGTGACGATTGGTTGATGCTCTGTTGAGAGGGAAAGCAGACCAGAGGAACATAGGGGGCAGGGGGCAGGGCCCCTCATCTCTCACGCCTGCATTGCCACTGATATAGGATACGTCTAAGAAAGATGTTGGGGCAGGCGTGTTCCCAGTGCCCTCACCTGTGAAATGAGGCATCCACACGTTCTTAGAACTCCTTGCTGCACTTTAGAATGACCGACTCTCCTATGGTCTGCAGCTTTGCGCTCACCCTCCCCCACAGCCCACAGGTGGCCCTAATGTCCAAGGTGACCATCTTGAGATACGAGGCCTTCAGGGGTGGCTGGGTGCCGAGGATGGAGTCCTCATGAATGGGACTAGCAGCTGGGTGTAAGAGGCCCCAGAGAGCTAGCTGACCCCCCCCTCCGCCTGCGGGTACAAGGAGAAGTCGGGCACCTGGCAGAGCGCCCTCCCCGGACCGTGCCAGCATGCTGATCTTGAACGTCTCGCCCCCAGAATCCTGAGAAGTGAACGTCTGCGTACGAGTCACCCGGTCTGGGGTGTGTTGTTATCGCAGCTGAACAGACCATGATACCCTTCTTAACACTTGGTCATTGATTGACAATTTGCAAATTCTTTCGTGGGCTCTAGTGCGTAAGATGATAAAACTTCGTGAGACGTGGCCGTCAGCCTGCCCAGGTGGTATTATGAAGCCTTCTTCTCCTTCCCCACTCATCACCCTCCCCTCCCCTCCTGTCCCCACGTGCCCGGGTCGTACCTCAGCCTTCTCTCCATCCGCCCATCAAACTTCGCTCCCCCCACTGGGTTGCTCATCAGTCCAGTGGATCTGAGAGCCGACATGTTTCCTGCTTCAGACACTGTCTTTTATTTGATTTAAGAATCTCAAGTGAAGACTTATGTTTCATATAAAAGGGATTGCTGGTGTACAGGAGAGACGAAGGAGGTGTTTGGGAGGACTGTATATAAAAGGTCCAGTGTATTCATCGCCAACTCTTCCCAAGCAGGGACTTCCTTAAGGATTTTAGACTGGCAATTATTAGAAAACCCTCAATTTTTTGCAATAACAATACATACAAAAGGGAAATAATGAGACTGGAGGAAGCTGCAGCATAGGAGACAAGACTTGGCATGTGATTTACTTAACTATTTAAGTATTATTTTACTTAAAAAACTGGCAGTTGTGTGATGAACAAAGGAGGTATAGAAGCAGAGAGCCGTCTTGAAGGCTTAGCTGAGACCCGGGAGGACCTGTGCATTTGAGGTGAGGGGGGGCGCATGCCTGTCTGTGAGCCGATTATTTCAGAGTGGCATTCAGACTTGAAGGTCACATGGAGAGCTATTTAAACACTCACTCCCCGGGCCCCAGGTTTGAATCTAAAATACGGCGTTGAAACTGGTCGACCACCTCCTCAGTCTGTGCCACTTCTCAGTTAAAAATCTTGAAGGATGTTTCTATGAAGCTAACATCATCACGACAATTTTCAAATACATTTCTTAGAATGTGCATTCCAAACTGATGGCAGTGCAAAAGGGGAAGATGGGCGTGAAATCATAAGAGTTCTTTCTAACTCCTCCCTGTGCCAATTTTCAGTAAGTAGGACAACCTCTCTGAAGTTCATTTTATATTAACTACGGGATAGATGGAATAGCAATGGAATTTATACAGTTATTGATGATATTAATATAGCATATGTGAATCCATTTGAAAGCATAGGGTTCTATGTAAATATTCCACCACCATCACTCAACTCGTAAGCAAGCCTCGAGTCTGTTGTGTACCATGCACTAAGGTCACAATATCTTGCTGTCCCTTCTTCTCAGCTTTCAGATGATCAGCTTGCCCATCAAATTATCAGCCAAAGCTGTGCAGCACCAGCCCACAGTTGTGGTCAGGGTCCCAATTTCAACATATCCCCTTAAAATTTTACATCATACTTATATACAAAATGGCACCTCTTTCAAGTTTGTTAGAAAAAATATATAAAACATGAAAATCAGTTCCATAATATTGGAGCCGAACCACATCAAGAAAAGAGATTTTAAATTAATTATGGAGAGCAGATCACAAATGGGATGGAGGGGATGTGTTTGAACAAAGAATCTACCAATGGATTCAGCCACCTTTTTGACCCACGTGCAGGGTTTGGGCTTCTTGTATCCTCCAAAGTGTATCCGTGATAAAGTGGTTGCAGTCCTCACTGAGGTTAAAAAATATTAAAGAAAGATGCTTTCAAATGGGATTTTCTCAAATTAATCTAAAAGTGTTTAGGCCGAGGGTCATTGTCGTCGTAGTTCTTTCAGACTGGGTAGTTTATCAGTAACAGGTATTTATTGACCACAGTGCTGGAGTCTGGGAAGTCCAAGGTCAAGGCACCCCTCATCCTGGTTCTCAGCTGGTGCCTTCTCACTGTGTCACAGCAACAGGGGCTAGGAAGCTGTGGGGACCTTTTATATAAAAGGGCACTAATCTCATTCATGAGAGCTCCACCCTCATGACTTAATCACCTCCTAATGCCATTGCACAGAGGACTAGGAAATTAACATACGAATTCAGGGCAGGGAGGGACCATTGTGATTACGGAGAAATGACCACTTTTGTGAACATAATTTTCTTGGGTTTCATTCACAGTCTCTTGCTTATCCTGGTTTTCCTGCCCTTCTCAGAAAAGAGTTCGGTAGAGGACTTGACAAGATCTGACCCTTTACAGCCCCTAGCAAAGATTTCTCCTGAGTTCACTTATCCAAAAGTATGTCCACCTGAGTCACTCATGAATTGATTCTTTCTTTTCTGAGCTCAACCCATGCAAATAACATGAAGGGTAAAAATAAGTGAGAGTACTATATAATGTCCAGAACAGACCCAACCCATGAACAACTAATATTTAAGAACTGTATTATTTCAAAAACACTGGTCACACTATAGCGAGGTTCACCTTATTTTTGTTACTCACTACAATCTGGTGGGGGGAGCTGGCATCCCCCAAAGATACAGGAATAGCTTAAGTTCACCTCCGTGGAAATGCCAATCATTTTGCTGATAAAAATACTCAAAGATGTTGTTGGGACTATTAAAAAGAGTCTTCTAAGAACACCTACCTATCTTTTGTGCTTTAAAACAAGATGTTGTGAAGCATGTATCAGAAGGCTGTGCCTTCTGCCATCCTCCTCCCAAGCTCTCAGAGGCATGAAAACAAGCTCAGAAAGAGGAAGGCAGATGGGCTGTGTTCTTGCCGTGGCCTCCCCCTTTCCCTCTTCTCCACGTGTCAGAACCGTACCTATATTTTAAGATGCAACCCCGATGTTGCCTCTTCCATATACCCTTCCCTGACGCTCCTCACATCCCCAGAGAAGGTGATCGTGATAAGCTAAGAACTACAAGGAAAGAATCGTGTTCTATTTATAACTCTAGCCACTGCACCGTGTCTGACACCAAACAGGTGTTCAATGAACACGGGCGGAATCGGATTTCTGGCTCCCCCAAGTTTGCAAAGTACTCTATTTCTACTCACTCTTATTGTCCTTATCCCTGTGTGCTTTTTAATTGGATACTTCTTGTATTGTGTTGTGTCTCCCTGACTAGTTTATAATGCAGCTCAGGGCAAGCTCTTCTGGGTCCTTGTTATTACCTTATTCGTTCCTACCTGGCAACTAGCGCAGTGTCTGCTCAGGCAAGGTTTTTAACAAATAATGTCGAATGAACAGAGGAAGAGATGAAGAAAATAAACAAGTCAAAACCCCCTAAAACAATGTAGGATCCTGAGTTGAGTGATGCGTGAACGAAGCGTTGCTCCTGTCGGACAATGTAGCCAGGGAAGAGAAGCGAGGCAGGTTTTAAGAGCCTCGGTGTCAAGGACTTAAAAGGCATATAGCAGCCCATTTATCTTGACGGATGCTGCAAGATTATGTCTTCTTACATTTCGGATTAATCTCGTGCCTTACCCCACCATCCTGAGCTCTGTTGCTGACATCGGTAACTCTCCGGAGGCTAGGAGCTTCATGCTCTTGTGACTTGTGTGCGCTGCTCCATGACCCTCAGCAGCAATGTCCGTTTACCCTCTTACATTGTGCTGCGTCTGTGTCCATTTTATTTGCACGGCTTTGTACGTCTGAGTATTGTATTAGTGTGTACTTACTGTTTTGACAAACTTTAGTTGATGTCATACCTTGCTTTATTTGAAAAATTAGTATATTGTCTACATGCATCTGTTGAGGGACTGAGTTATTTCTTTCAGGATGCAAAATATTCTGTTGAAATTATTCTCTTACTGTATATTCTTGTATTACCACATAAAAGCATAATACCGGTTCTCTGTCTGTGCTGTATTACCATGTGAGCGCACTGCCTCATAGAATAGCATCCAATGACTAAAAGCAAATGTAGGTGTAGTGAAGTTAGAGTTATCTCAAGTATAACTTCTAAATACAATGAGACATTCAAAATTTTCAAACTTAACTTTGTAGCTTAAAATGCTCGGAAAAGAAAGGTCAGCAATGACATGTTTCCACAGCACAAGCAAACAGCTATCCAGATAACCCCAAAGGGAGGGCGCGCATTGAACGGACAATTCTTTTCATTTTTCAAACTAAGTTGAAGGTGATTAAGGAGCATCATCCCATGATGGTGAAAGAGCATGACCAGAGGGAACAGTTCCGGATGTCAGGGTGGCATTGGAAATGTCGACGCACCCGCACCAGGGCATTGCTGATGAAACACTGCCTTAGAGAGACGCCATGCCTTCTGGGAATGATCCGCGTCCACACTGCCGGGGAATTGTCTGTCCGGATGCGCGCCGACGGTGGGTGTTTCTACACCCACGTGTACTTCGTGGCACAATGACTTCATCTTAGTGAAAACCGCTATAGTGCTGGACAAACTGAAATATTATGTGGCTCAAGACCCACTAAAGACTTTTTATTAGATTTATCATTTATTATTTGTACCTGGCTACAGATCTATCCCACTCCTGACAACAAGTGGAATGCCAGACAAGGTCAGAGAATAAAGTGACTCCGGTTTGATTGGCATTGACCTTACAGCGCTCTGGGGATGGGCAGCAGCACATGTATGGGGAGTTTGAAGCTCATGCCGAAGAGGCAGCTCTTGTCACGCAATGACTCGGAACTGGGCGTGGGGTGGTTGAGGGTAAGGAATCAAGGGGACAGAATACATTTACTCAGAGTGTCTCTCATTGGCAGCAAAGCATCATGACCCTGCCCCCTGGCAGTCAAACCAAGAAAACGTTCCAGGTCCATTTGTTTGTCCTAAAGTAGAAGTGGAATAATACTTTAAGCAATGGTGAAATTATAAATGAATGTATGTGTAGCATGGAGGTGAACACATTCAAGTATAGTTACAATATAAGGGTTGAGGGGAGAGAAGTGTTCACACATCATGGATGGATTGAAGTCTTTAGAGATGAGGCATACACTGGTGTATATGTTTAAGCATTTCCAGAGAAGTCTAGTCCCCCAACACCACACACACACACACACACACACACACACACACACACACACACTGTATTCATTACTCTGAGACTGGTTACCTTTCTGTCACTAACCCTTGGCATTCACTTTTAGAACAAGGTCCCTAGTTTAGTTCAGCTAATCTTGAATGTGTCTTACCAAGAAGAAATAGAAGGAAGGGAAAGGCAGAGAAGCATCAAGAAGTCCCTCTTCCTCTCTTAACTTGCATCTTAATTTTGCACATGGGGAAGGCCTAGACGCATGATTGCATCGTCCATTTGCATGTAATCACTGCTTTTGGACTCAACCTAATTAATATGAATTTAACATATAAGATGAAGATAAAGAAGAAGGGAATCCATAGCCAATCAGAGCGAATTATGAGATCATGAGGAAACTGGGAGGGAAGTTCAGGGCTGTGGACAGAGTACTAATTGCGAGTGGGAAACTTGTATGGCTTTAAACCACTAAGTTCATGGTCATCTGTTACAGCAGCAAAAGAAAACCATTAGTCCAAATGATGATCATTAATATGCAAACAAGTGCAAAATGGAAGTCAGCCAAATAATTTACAGCCTGTAAATGATTAAGATGTTATTAAGATTTTAAGATTTTAAAGATTAAGATTTACTAGACCACACATGGAAATTGCAGTGAGGTTTAAAAATTATAAAGTTGGTAAAATAGAAACAAAAAAAGTGCTTATTAAAGAAGACTAATTAGATTTCACATAATTTCCGTTGAATTACATGATGGGTGATGGTGTTCCCCAGTTGAAAATTACAAGATGCAAAGTGGTTCTTCTTGTTTCTGTTAGGTAGAGTCTGCCTGGAGAGTCTCACCCTCAATCTAAGAATCAAACAGTTGTCCTTGCATTTCTTTGCCAGCATTAGACTTTCAAAAGCACTTGGTGTCAACTTTTTATATTGGACTTGTGATCTACAGTGAAAATGTAAATGAATTGGCTGCTTCAGTTTATTCGGTAAAATGACGATGGTGGCTCCCTCTTCCTCATCAGTCAGATCTGATCCATCGAAGGCCCTGGCATGTCTGTGGATGGGAGCGATTTTGTTTAGAGAACCAGGGCGTAACAGAGTCACTGTCAGACACAGCCATGGCTTAGTGATGCTCCATGAAGTAGGAGCCACCCCCTCTCGTGTGCAGAAGAGGGAAATAAGATTGTATCATTGAGTTTACTGGTTTCATTTTAAATAACTGATATTTGTTCTTAGCTTTCCAATGATTTGCAACGTGAAGAAAATGATTAATCCAAAAATGGATGATTCTCAATGATCGTAATTGTCAGGTGATAGAGTAGTTCATTGACATTCATGTAGTGATAATTTTTCAGTAGATACTCATGTCTGCACTATTCTAGGAGGTGGAGATAAAATAATTTTTTAAAAGGCATCGTTATTCCTCTCAAAAGCCTTTAGCGCCTCCTACTGGAAGACCCACACAGGTACACTGATCATTGCAGTGCTGTGTGATACGTCCTGCAGCAGAGTCCTGTCTGGGGGACAAGTATGGAATTGACAGCGGCCACCCACAGCTGATGGGGCATAAAGAGCATTTCTTGGGGGAGGCGAGGCTTCAAGGACAATCTGCTAGGCAGTGACGGGAAGAAGGGGCGTTCCATTAAAAAGCAGCAGTCTGCATGAAGTCCCAGGGACATAAAATAGCTTTTTCATGTGACTTGAGTCCTTTTATTGTTGAGATGAAAATCAAAGATGGCTATTGGTGGTCTTGAAATGCTACGAAAAGGTTTACCTAAAGGGTTCAAGACCTGCCCTGGCCCTGGCTTAAAAATATTTCTGGACTTCAATTACCTTAACCCCCAAATAAGTAAACAAAATACAATGTGTTGTTGTTAGTCAGAGTTCTTCAGAGAAACAAAAACAATTGGATGTACATGTTCCAAATATATGATATATGCATATCATATCCTATATATGAGGGGGGACCAAAAAACGGAATTATCTTCTGGAGGGCGGGCCCCTTGTGGTACAGGCTTCCCCCGGTCGGTGAGAGTTCTAGGAACCCATCTGGATCGGTGGGCTAGCTGGTGTTGTTGTGAGAGGCTGTGTTCAGCTTCAGTGAATTTTTTTGTGACGATATTTTCATCACGTTTGCCCATTTCATGATGGGTGATTTACAAGCACACCTGACCACACTGCACTGAGTGTTCACCAGTTTTTGAGCAAAAATGGTATGACCCCCATACCCCACCCTTTCAATTCACCCGATCTCACCCCAAGTAACTTTTTTTTTATTTCCCTGGAGGAAAAAAGTCCTCAGAGGGAAATGTTTTGCCGAAGTGGAAGAGGTGAAACAATAGAAGAAAAAAAATGGCGGAAGCACTTAAAAGGCATCAAAATTGATGACTTCTAAAACTGTTTTGAGCAGTGGAAAAAAGTCTCAATATGGGCATTGCGTTAGATGGAGAGTACTTAGAAGGTGACTAAAGTTTAAACATGTAAGAATAAGTACAAAATTTTTTATGAATAAATTGCAGTGTTTTGGGGTCCTCCCTTGTATTATGCGTCATACATAAAAAGCTTTATTATAGGGAATTGGCTCATGGGATTATCAAAGCTGATATTTCCCCAGATCTGCAGTCAGCAAACTGGAGACCCAGGAAAACCGATGCCGTAGTTCTCGTCTGGGTGTGAAAGCCAGCCATCCCATGGGCGGATGATGCAGGTCCCGTCCAAAGCCTGCAGGATGGAGACCTAGGAAGAGCCAGTGTTTCAGCTGGAGTCCAGAGGCAGGGGAAACAAATCGACGCCCCAGTTCAAAGGCAGTTGGGCAGAGGGACTTTTCTCCCACTCAGACTTTCGTCCTACTCAGGACTTCAGCTGATGGAGGCCGGCCTGCGTTAGGAAGGGCAGTCTGCTCAGTCTACCGGTGATTCAAATGTCAATGTCATGCAAAACATCCTCACGGACACGCTCAAAGTAACGTTTCGCCAAATGGCTGGCACCCCACAGCCCAGTCAAGCTGACACTTAAAATTAGCATCAGAGAACTAACGTATGTGAATTGTTTAGGTATATGGCTATGTATCCAAGTATCTCTGCAGTCCATCAGCTATCAATCGTCTATCTGCCTGGCTAGCTTTGTACCTGTTTTCATAATCAAAACATAAATTACTGAGAAGAATCCCCCCACCGACCTCAACACAAGACCCATGTGATTTCCTTGTGGTCATGTGTCCCTACCTCATCCACACCAGCTGACCAGGCTCCCGTGCAAATCACGACTGAAGATTTTTTGCATTGTGGATTGCATCTCCGCCATCAGACATGGCAATTACCGTTATTACTCAATTTTTAAAGTTATGGCTATCCTTTGATAACAAGTTTGTGGTTGGAATGATCTTCTCCAAATAAAAGACCTTCTGCTACATTTTCACATAGTTACAAGATGCTTCTGGCTTGCTTGAAATGTGACATCATCTAAACTTTTAGTTAGGTGGCACATTGATTTCAAACTTTATTGACACAGTTTTTCTCATGATATAAATATTTATTCATTTTGAATTAAGAGAAATTTCCTTTTTGCCTTTCTTAGTTTTCATTTCCTTTCTTCTTTCCTTCCTCATTTATTTTCTTTCTTCTATTCATCCAAGAAATAATAAAATTCCATCACAATGTTAAAATTGGAGCCCAAAAGTTCGAACCATGTAAAATAGAGAGCCATGCTACAATAAAGATTGCAGAATGATTACTACAAGCCTGTTGTGGAGTCTGGGGCCAATCACCAATTGATTACATGACATCCATAGCACTAGAGACTTACGGTGACAAATTGTCCCTGTATTTTTAGACTGTCTGCCATGCACGCAACACTAGCTGGAATCTAAGGATGCAGCATTGACTAATAAGGCAAAAGTTCTTCCAATCTAATTAACAATAAACAATAAACAGATAAGCAGAATGTATGTCATATGGTAACGTGAGGTGTATTGACAACAAAACAAGCGGAAGTGACAGGACTGGCATGATGTGGGGTGGGGGGCAGATGAAACAAGTCACACAATAGAGGTGATGCTTGAGCGATGACACGAAGCCGGTGAGGGAGTGAGCTCCACAGATGTCTGGGTGAAGAGAGTTCCGAGCAGAGAACATTTTTGTACAAGTTCAAGGAAGCAAGAGGCATGCGTGGCAGGTCTGAGAAAAGACCAGAAGGCTGGTGAACAAGGGAAATGACGAAGGGAAGACTGGCAGAAAACACAGAGCAGCAACTCAGCGGGAGGCTCGATCACATGAATCTTGTAGGTGGTTTGAAGGGCTCTGAGTGGGATGGGAAGATGCTGTGGCTTTAAGCACAGATGTGAGATGTCTTCAAGGGATCACTTCAGCCGCTGAGTGAGGAACTCACTTCTGGTGGTAAGGGAGGGAACAGAGAGACCAGTTAGCATAAAAAAGCTAAGTTAGTGTTGATGGTGGCTAAAAGAATTTGTCAATGAATTGGAAATTGACTGTGGAGGGTTTTTCATTTGAGTGACTGGAAGGAAGCACGTCTCTTGAAATGCAAAGAACGCTGGGAGAGGAGACCAGCATTTCATTTTGAATGTGATGAGCTTGCGATGTCTATCAGGTGGCCGGGTGGAGTTGTTGGGTAGGCAGCTGGTGGTTGGACTTCCATGGGTAGGTAGGTCTGGCACAAATGGATCATTTTGGGAATCATCACAATGTAGAGAGTATTCAAGCCCAAGACATGGAGGTGGTCACCCAGGGAAGCCACCTGAACACTAAGCCTCACATATTTAGAAGTAAAAGCTGAGGGCAAACCAGCAATATGGACCGAGAAGGAATCCATGAGATGCGAGGAAATCCAGGGGCAGGTGCTATCCTGCAAACACCACCAACAGGATGCCCCAGGAGCAAGATTTATTAAGTTACCACGTGCTCCATATGAGCCAATAGGAACACTGAAAATGAGTCACTGTCCTTAGAAATGGAAATCATCACAATTGGAGGCCCAAAACAGATATAAACAAGAGAAGAGAAGTGGAGTCCACTGGGAGGAGGTGTGGCATCAGGCAGGTTGTGGTTGTCGATGTCCGAGATGGATGAGGGCACACCAAGCAGTGATGCTGCTTGGGGTTGTGCATGAGGGGTTGGCTGTAAACAGGGACACGTCCATGGGACAGGTGGGAAAGTGGGCAGGGGCTGGTGGTCGCTCAGAGATGGAGGTACAGATGCATGGACGCTCCCTTGTCATTGCTTCCAGCTTCTCATTGTAGCAGGAGAGTGAGGATGGGTTGTTGGTGCAGAAAAGAAAATAAGAAGGGCCTGAAAACTGCAATTCGGAGCAAAGGGGACAGATTTTCCACTGCCAGGCTTAGTGACGGAGGGTGTGGCAAAGGGCTGGAGAGCGGGTTAGAAGCAGCTGTGTCCTCAGGGGAGAACTAGATTTTTTTTAAAGATTTTATTTATTTATCTTTAGAGGGGAAGGGAAGGAGAGAGGGAGAGAAATATCAATGTATGGTTGCCTCTTGTGCATCCCCTGCTGGGAACTGTCCTGCTGGAAACTGTCCTGCAACCCAGGCATGTGCCCTGACTGGGAATCGAACTACGATCCTTTGGTTTGCAGGCCTGCGCTCAATCCACTGAGCTACACCAGCCAGGGCCTGGAGAACTAGATTTTAATAAAAGCTTAAAAAAATGGAAGAAACTTTCAGAGAAGCAGTGGGCGTGAGGAAATGGCACTAAGGGTGGATTCGGAGTGTGTCCCATGTTGCCATCTGTGTTAACTTGGTAATGACCCTTCCATGTGCATTGAAAGACTTGTCTGAGTTTTTCCCAGGGTTGTTTTCAGACTCTATGCAAAGGGTTAGCCAGCCAGAATCTCTCCTGATATGGACACACTATGCCAAGCGATGAACTAGCTGGAGGACATTCAACACAGATTAGAATGGACCGTGGAAAGATCTATTGCTCCCCTTCCTCACAGCCTGGGCCCAGTTTATCTAAGATGTCACATCGTACTCAAGGGAGGACTCACCCACTGAGTCTTAGAGGTCAATGTGACTTTGTGAGGAAAGAAGGGCAGAGCTGACAGCCAGTGGGATTGTCTATTTTAACCATATTAGGTCAAAAATCTACTCTGAAAAGTCCCTTGGAGCAATTTAAAGTGGTACGAGAAAGTTGGTGCTGATGGGCATGGGCCTGTCAGTGCCGAGTAGCAATTCCCCATAGCCAACCGAAGATACGGTTTCAGCCCCACCAAACGCATGCAGGAAAGCTGGGTCCGTGTGTGTTTTTCCCATTAATCCTGAGACCAAAATAAAAATCTTACTTCAATGTGCTTTATTAATGAAAAGGAATTTGTATTTTATTATATTTAGCAATTTACTGGTGTCTAGAATAGGCCTAAGGAGACACAGCTCAGGTTGGGTTCTCATTCTATTGTATGAGGTCTTTGTCATCAACCAGCAGACACAAAAGAAGAAAAATGTTAAGCTCAGTTTTATGTAACGAAAGGAAGAACAAAAAGCCCACGAGACTGACATTCTTCTCATTTCCCTCGCTATGGGATGACGTCATCAGAGAGTAAAAGGAGTGTGTGGGGTAGTTCAATGCTGGCATTGAACTAAAAATCTGGAAATGGAAGAATTGAAGCGTGTGCCTGTGTGTGTGTGTGTGAAAGAGTACAACTAGAGTACACCTCAACCACCACAACTAATCATGCTAATTATAGAAGTAAGTGAATGGTGTTTGAGTTACAAAATACTTTTAAGTACAGCTTATTTCCAAATCACATAACAGCTTCAGTTAGTCCTACAAATTTATTGGAAATGAGAACCCAGTAGAGATCATCGGGACTCATTGTAAAAATAGATGGGATTACTTTCCAATTATCCTGTCAATGAAATGAATGTGGGTGATTCAAAGTCCCCATGAAAATTCAGTTTACACTGAGAAAGCTTGTTTCCTTCCCTGCTTGCTTCTCTTCTTCCTTTTTGGGTTTTCCTTTTCATGCAAAAAAAAAAAAGTCATTTTTAACCTCTGTCACAATTAGTATGTGGTCCCAATGATGAGAAATTGCAATAAACAGCATTTCTTGATTGAAATGTAATAAATTACTTAATGTGCTTGAAGCATGTTACTTCCCTCTAATATCACACCATTCTCAGGAATATCATTGGGAAAATAATGCTTCCCTCATGGGTCTATGTGAAGTTTAAATAAGGTAATATTTTGAAGCACCAAGTTCCCTGCCTGGCATTTAGTAAGTCCTAAATAAAGGGCAGCTTATTTTTCAGTAAATTAGTGTTCAAAAAATATTGCTTGTGCTGTACACCCTACTTCTTAACTAATGTGCTGATTCTGTAACATAAAATCACTCATTCAGTCCATCTTTTCCAATTTCACGGGATTCCCAGGATGTCTTACAAAAAAAGAAAAGATATATTTCTTTCAGAACTGTCTACCTGCTCCTGACCCCATCCTCATAAAATTGTACATTTTTTGATAAACTTTTGAAGAGTGATGTGAACATTTTTATGTTTAGAGAACCAAGAGAAAAAAGAAAAAGAAAGAAAAGTGACCCCTGGAAACAGAAAAGGTTATGTCTGTGGAAATAAATCGAGAACACAACTAGTTTTCCAAAAAGGAAGAAAACCAGTGAAGTACCACAAGGGTTAACAAAGGAGGGTGAACAAAGGCACTTTTGTATGTCTGTCTTTACTCACAGGTCAGCTCTGATCTCTTGAACATTGCAGGTTGGGGTTGAAAGTTCTTTTGCAAAAAGAAGGCTACAACTGGACTAACAAGTGGCCCCTGAAGTCCCTTCCAATTCAGAGATGTCTTTCAATTCAAGAAGTCTTTGCTGAGCACATGATCGGTTCAGGTCCCCCGATGCTATAATTTTCAATGGGTTCCATTTCTCTACACTTTCTGTAATCATACCCCATTTGGTATTTATCCAGAATCACTGTATGTGTTCAAGGAAAAGAGAAGTTTAAACAGATCTAAAGTTCAGTTAACTGGGGTCCAGTTCTTCAGCAAAACAGAATATCTCAAAGAACTTAGGATTCATTAAAGATGCCAGAATAGAATAAAAATGGTCAGTCGATCATCAGAGAACTCTCCCCAGCTGTTACAGGAAAGGTATTGAGAAAGAGGAACCCCCTTGACGGAAACCCCCAAATGAATATTACTGAGTTACCAAGGCTTTACATGCTTCCATTTTGGTCAAAGGCGCTAGCTCTGCCCTAGAACGATGGTTAATACATCCAGTTTGTATAACTACCACTGAGATTTCCAGAAAATAAAATTTCTAGTTTGCTATTACCCAACTTTAACAGAAAGTATCGTTCAGAGCAGACAAGCCAGGGAAGGCTGTTTAAATACACCAGTATGGCAAGTCAGATTGCCCAGGAGCTAGGGAGGTACAGGGCAGCAGCTAACTTCCGCAAGCCTCGGTTTACTTATGGATACACTCAGGACAAAAGGAAGCAGAAGGCGGTTGTGGGGGTGTATGAGGTCATATTTTCCGGGAGTATCTGGAACACAGTAAGACAGGGAGAGTCAATAGAGACACTAATACCAATTATAGCCTGATAGCTAATCTATTGTTGGGATTAGTATTTTTGTCTGTGTGTAATTGTCTCTTTTTAGGTTACCAATTATGTAAGCCCTCTCCCTTGGTGCTTTTTTACAAGATGGGAAAGGCGTGGGTGCAGCTAAGAATCAGTCACACTCTCTCCAGTCCTGGGCATCCATCCAGTGGCCAGGTGGCCGCGACAGCGCCCCTGGATGCCGTGACTCTCCTGCACGAAACTCCAGGTCAGAGTCCCTCGCATGAGATTTAACCGTGAGATGGACTCGCGTGCGATGCTCTAATTATGTATCAGGTGAAGTTATTTCGCAAGGCTAGTGAAAAAGCTAAACAAACACGGATCACTAATTGCTCATGGACTATATTGCATCCTCGTGTACTGGGGCCTCCTATCTCAAGCCGATGTTCTTTTCTGTCCTCTCCTTATTCATTGTTCTCACAGCTTCAAACGCCCCACGGGAATGTCATGGGATCCAGTGAACTGCAACGGCACCTTCGCTAACTTATAGCAAATCCTTAAAGCTTGCTTCTCATTCCTCTGGTACTCTCCTTCCTGGGACGCGTTCCTTCATTGTCGTGTTTGTGTCCTGTGCTCCCTCCTTCCCAGCTCTTATTTGTGCATTGAACTGCTTCCTGTGCTCTGCTACATATTTTTACCTGAGATTGGACCGTCTGTGCAGTGAGCTACCCCGTTCCCCTCTTGCCTCTCTTTCTGGTAACTTCCATCTCTCTGTAAATATTAATCTCATCAAATCTTTGTGTTACTTGTTGTCTTGCAAAGATTAATGATCAGCGGTTAGCATTTTTCTGTGCCGGTGGTCACTTGGAGTTCCAGATCACATTTTGCTAGCTGAGATGGGCTATTTTTATCCTAGAGAAACCTTGATATTTGGCGCAAAAAAAAAAAAAAAAAAGCAAAAAAGCAAGCACTGGCTGTAAGTCAGCCACCAGAAAAAGCACATTACTTCAGATACCTTGTGAATTCCCTTATCTACAGCAAAAATGACATATTTCAAAAACAGAAAAGCTTTAAAATGCTTTTCCTATTAATTCTTTACTATCCAGAGGCTGTGGCATATACATGTGTACAGGCAAAAGCACCCATGCACAGATAAGCTCAAATGCATTTTAAAAAGCTCTAGTGTTATACATTTTTATTTATGGATTTTAGAGAGGCAGTAAGGGAGACACAGAGAGACAGAGAAACAGAGAGACGTCCACGTGATGCTCCACCCACTCACCGGTTCACCAGTTGCTTCCTGCACCTGAGGATCGTGCGTGGTGCAGCCCGATAATCACTGCCCAGGCGTGGGACTGTGGCGGTGTGTGGTGTCTCTGTAACTACGCATCTCAATGTTATCCGACAGCATGCGCACCACGGTCCCGAACAGCGACTGTTTGCCTGGGAGAAACCTGGACATGCAACGAATTCGGATAATTGAAAGGATCTGCTTCCTGTCGAGCGGGGAGAACTTCATGCTTTACTTTTTCTGTGAGGCACATTTCTCCACGGGGCACATGTCGACAGCCTCCCGTGGCTTCCCGTCTGTTGGGTGAAAGCCATAATGAGCTCCCCGGACAAGCACCAGGCTCAGAGTGTCTGAGCAAGAGCTTCCCTGATGCCGTCGGCAACGGCCTCAGCCGCAAACAGCGAAAAGCTGCGGTCCTGTTATGGCACGTGCTCTTGCGAAAGGGAGAATGAGGGGCGCTGAGGGACCAATGGAGTACAGGGGTCACCGGAGGTGTCGGAACCCTCGTGGCACTCCCTCTCGATCGCCAGATTTAAAGAGGGGGTGACACCCAGTGTTTACAGTCCAGTTTCAGCTCCTAGAAACAGCTACAGGCAGGCTGATGGAAAACAATGTACTTTGTACGGAAACACTCAAAACTTATTATCTCGTGTGTGCACACACTGGTGTATTTCACAACCCACCAAAAAGTAAAATGCTAGTCACTGGCAAAGAGGCTTTCGGAAAAGACCCAGTATCCAAGCAGTATTTGCGACTTCCGCCAAATGCTTTTTGAGCGTCCATCATGTCCCAGGCACGGAGCTCTTTGTCAGTTGGACAGAACCTCTCTCTGCAAGCTGCAGAAGTGTGGAGGGCCAGGCCATAATGAGGTGGAGAAAGATGCAGGCGACATGGTCACAACCGGGCCTCGAAGCTGAGCGGCAAGGGCACACAACCCCCTGGACTCCAGCGATCCTTTTGGGGGTGGACAGTGTAGGCTGTGCAATTGCAGAAATGTTGGGAAAACGTGAAATCCAAGCAAGGTTATTTCACATTTACTCCTCTTATCAAAACCTTCAGCAATCCCCAATTTTCTTCCAAAAAAGCCATGGCCTTCCACGTAAAGCCCTTCACCTCTTTCTCCTCCTCCACAGCTTCTGCCACAGCCCCGCCAAAGCTGTGCCCTTCCAAAAACATCTGTGCCTTTCAGAGTCTCTGTCCCTTTGCTTTATGATACTTATTTTGCTTAGCAGACCAACGTCGCTACTCTCCACCTCTCAAACTGACTGCTCCTTCCTGGCTTCAGCCTGCTCCCTAACATGTCGACACCCTAATTTTTCAGAACCATTTGTGTATGTGTGACATGCCCTTATAGACCAGAAATTCACTCTTTTGTATTTCTGCACCTGCCTCAGAGAAGGCACACGCAGCAGCTTTCCCATCAGTGGCTGGAGAAGGAACTGAGGCTGAGGGGTCTGTGAACTCCCTCCCTGTGGTCCAGGCAGTTGCAGCTCATTGAGACACTCAGCGTGCTCTCCGAGTGGTGTGAGGGCTGACCCGGGCTCCCAGCACCTGCAGTCCAGCCCTGGGTCAGCAGAGTCTGCTGAGACACAGCCTCACAATGCTCTCAGAGCCGGATGACTTCAACTCAAATCAAAGCGGTTGAACTCAACCATCTCTACTATGTTTTCCAGACCAGCTTCCTCGTCTCAAGACTGGGCCAATGAAAGATGACAAACATTTCAGCCCGTAAAGGTAATCTGCTGGAAAATGTTACCCATCAGGTAGCAAAAGGAACACATTTTTCCTATAAAAATCAACGCACTCATTTCCTGGGTTTGCCACTTAAATGCGGGAAGAATAGCCAAACCCACAGCATCATCTTAAAGATATTTGGAATTAAAAAGGCCCAATTTCCAACATAAAGTGAGGTTACTAATGTCCTTCTGGAAATGTCACAGGTCTGTCCTCTATCGGGACAGAAACACCCATCTGCCAAGGAATGGGAGGTGCCGCATCACCATTGCTATCTAAAGAAATGTGAGTGCAATAAAATTAAATGCCAGGAACTCAAAACAAATTGAACTTAAAAAGAAAAACTCAGTTATGCCACGCTGTCAGAGATCTGCAAAGAGAGAAAACTCCAATTTCAAAGACAGATACTGAACTGTGAACTCAAAAGTTGACTTTTAAAAATTATCTTAGAAGTTTAGGAATACGCTCACGTACACACACGTCATATGCACACAGTCTAAAACACTTACAGCCAGACTGAATTCGATTATTCATCTACTCGCATATAAACTACGTAAAAGATAGATATTCTTCTATTTCTCTTTGGGATATTACCCATACTCCTAACAATCTGCTTTTTAATCCACAAAAATACACGAATAAAAATGATCTGATCAAATTTAGCTTTTCTGTCAGCTCTTTCCTTGGACTCTGTTATCGCCTTGACTACCTCCCAGCGTCTCCAGGTTGGTCTGATTGGGCCTCAGAAATAACTTTACCACGGAAAACAATGACATGTACTCCAATTAAATCACTTCTCCCACTCAATTCAACAAGCATTTAAATTGAATGCAGAAGTTTTGCGTTACTTCCACCACGTTTTTGCAACTTCATCTTGGAACCTTTGCATCTTTGTAAACTATCCAGAGCTCAGTTCAGCCAGCACAGGTTTGTCAAAGGGTGTGGCAATTCTCTAATTAGCAACACGGAAATGAGTTTACCTAAAGAAGGAAGAAATAATAATAAACTACTCGCCCTGACCAAGGAGCTCGGTTGGTTAGAGCATCATCCCAATATATGCCGTGGTTTGACCCCAGTCAGGGCACACGCAGGAAGCAACCAAAGAATGCACAGAAAAGTGGGAGAGCAAATCAGTGTCTGTCTGTCTGTCTGTCTGTCTCTCTCTCTCTCTCTCTCATGCCTGCTTGTCTCCCAAACTCTGTTTTCTTAGCACATCCTCAGCATCGTTCTCGGTATAATCTTTTGGACAATGGCTGAAATGTGATTATCCCAGAACTCTACTCTGAAGTCTTCAAAACATTTCCGTTATCTCCCAGGGAAATCTAAACTCCTTTACATGCACACAGAGGGCTTCATGTCTGGCTGTCTGTGCACTGTTCATATCCCCCATTGCTCAGCTAGCCCACAAGGCAGGCCTAGCAGTAACGCACTTGAAAATTCAAAACGTGAATTTACATCCTGCCGCCTCATAGGTTCATACATAGCCATTGCTTCTGATGGGACTCCGTCCTCCCCAAGTTATTCAGCCCAGGAATTCTTATTCATGGTTCAGTTTCAGGGATTCCTCTGTATGAAACTCCCTCTAGCAGAAAAATATGGGGTACTCCTTCCCTCCCTTTGTATTTGGGGAAATCATTACAAAAGCTAATTTTATCATAACTTTCCTAATTGTTTGTGTTTGTCTCCCCACGAGATGTGAAAATCTTGAAAACACCAATCAGTGACCCATCTTCATTACTGACATTCCAGAGCCTGGCAGGGAGGGAGGGAGGAAGGGAGGGAGGAAGCAGGGAGAGAGGGAAGAGAGAAAGGAAATAAAGAATTCTTTAACCGGGAGTAGTGTTTACACAAAACACTTTGTCTTCATCTTCTCCCCATTTCTGCCTGACAACCTATCCAATATATTTTCATAGCGATTCCTAAAGTAAATAAATACCAAGAACAATCTTAAAATGAAAATATATACACATGCAGGGTGGGGCAAAGGTAGATTTATAGTTGTTTGTATGGAAAATAATATAATAATTAATAAATCATAATATAAGAATAAACTGTGTTTCATGTACTCACAACTGCAAACTGAGATATATATATCACAGTTTATCTATCTATTCTATGTGTATATATACATATATAGGTGTGTATACATACATATATGCATGTGTGTGCCTACATCTATACATATATATATATGGAGAGAGAGAGAGAGAATAATGACAAAGTGGCACCCCGCAGCCTGCAGGGTGTGTGAGGAAAGCCTGCGGGAAGCTGGGTATCAGCTGGTCCTTCCGACCTCCCTTGTGGGCTTGCCAGCAGGAGGAAGAAGCTCCCACTCCAGTTCCATTCTCCGTCTAGAAACACCACTTCCCCCATCCCAGCCCCAGTACTTTCTCAGAGCTCGGATTTATTGGTTATCACCACCATCCTGAGACTGACACCCTTCACCTGATTTCTATGCAGGCACAGTCTAGTGAAGGAGCAGGGAATTAAAACCCAGCCCAAAGGAGGCAACATCAATAAGGAGGCAAATCCAAGAAATATTTATGATGAAGGATGACATTTCGGACTGTGGGACCTAGAAATAGAACACCCCATCAATGATGTTAGAATTGGCTGCATGTAATTGAAGGCTGACTAAGACAGGAAGGAAATAATAATATGTACTTTGATGTAGCCACTCTGTAAATCTTTATGGTGTACATCTTTGTAAAGGTCATTGTATTTGGCCTTTACGAGAAAAATAAGGGCTGTGAGACACGGGTTACCTGGCTTGCAATCCAGATATGTGAAATAACAGTACGGACAGTCCTGGCTCTGCCCCTCAAAGGCCGCTCACCATGACCCATTTACACCATCACCAAGGGAGCAAGGGAAAATCTCAGAGCGTCTGCGGCCTTCGAAGCAGGAGAAGCAATAACAAAGCAGCGAGTGCTCTGCGCAGGAACCACCCCCGTGCTGCCTTCCGTTCCGGTCTCTATTCTCCCTGAGTTCACTCGACTTCCTTGTTATCCTTGCTAAAATTCTGCTAATCAAGAAAAATCAACATAAAATCATCATCCTTTAAAAACTACAATGATCTCTGAGAACGTGTAGGAGCTATTGCTTTTTGCTCACTCATCAGTTGAATTGATTCAGTCCTGTGACACTACCTGTCAGACTGGACTCCTTCAGAGGTTGGCCCCGTTTGACGTAGGAGGCGTGGCTGATTCGAGGGGAGCGTGTGGACCCAGCAGCGAGGTGGCGTGCGGTCTACCTCTGGGCTACACGTGAAGATGAGGGAGGGGATCTAAAACTGCTTCCTTTCCTGAGCAGCAAGAGAGGAAGTCCTCTTTTACCTCATCAAGTTTCTTTCCGTCAATGACACTCTCCCAAGATCCAGAATGGAGGTTAGTGCTCTACATTAGCTGTGCCGTGGATGTCATAGAGTCTGCGTGTTCATGAGACTGCTTCAGCTTGCCTTGGATCCTCATGTTTATGAAAGCTATGTTCTCTGAGTTCCAAGCAACTGACTTAGAAATCTCTTAGAACATAATTCTTTGTGGTATTTTCCTCCGTCTGAGTAAAGTCATCATGAGAAAAAAAAGTCACAAGCCCTTTTAAGCTGGTGCCAAATATGTAATGGAGACAGAGAATGTGTCAACGTGCAGGAATAGAAGATTCTTAAAATATGCAGAATGCACAAAGGTGTACGTCATCCTGTCCAGGATCTGGGCTCCTCACAATGAGGCAGGAAGGCAAGCCGCCTTGTTGAAATCCAGTTTTGCCACCGTGACACTAGTGCTAAATGGACACAGTAAAGCAACTGGCTGCTTAGCTTTCTGAAACTGGAAACACACGAAGAAGAAGTTAAAGGCCCTCTTGACCCAGCTGATCCAAAGACAACAGGCATCCTAACCTTTAAGGAAGAAGATCTGTAGTACCGGAGAAGAGAAAGAGAGAAGATCCTGGGAGCCGAAGGGGAGGATGCTCCAGAGAACAGCTGCCACGGATCCACCCAAACTCCTCTAAAAACAGCCTTCCACCGCCCAGATGGGAAAACACAGCCTAGGATGGGGGCAGCCCTGCACCAGTGGGCCTGGCACACCAGGGCTCCTAGTTTCTGTTCATCCCTCATCCCACCGGCAGGCTACGTCCTGAAGGCACAGATGGTGTGCACCTCTCTGACATACAGAATTGGTTCAGCGGCATCTTAAAATTATATTGTGAGCACAAGGGCTGCTGGGTTGAAGAACCAAGATTCTGCAAAATATCTCAGAATTGTACTGCAGTGATGGCATCTTTAAGCAAAAAGCAGCAACCGGACATCTTGTGACCATGGGCACTGTTTAAGACGGGGGTGTCAAACTCATTTTCCCTGGGGGCCACATCCGCTTTGTGGTTGCCTTCAAAGGGCCGAATGTAACATTAGGACTGTGTGCATGTAACTGCTCCTTAACTAGGGGCAAGGAGCTCGGCGCTGCCGCTGGGTAGAAACAAGGTGCTGGGCCGGATATAACAGGTGGAGGGCCGGGTTCGGCCCGCGGGCCTTGTGGTGGCCACCTACGGTTTAAGCTATCGTCGTCTTGTGCTTAAGCAGCTATATTTTTTCTTCCTTCAAAAAACGTGTGTTCATGCACGTTTGTCCTGGAACTTCCCATTCGGGCAGGCCTTCAGAACACGGCTAACGTGCTCTCTTCACCTACCAGCTACATGGCAACCAAAGTAGCTGAAACACTGAGTTGCAGCCTATGCCTACATCTTCGGGCAACATGATCTAACCCCTAAACCTGAGCACTGAGGTCTGCTAGTCTCAAAGGGGCACTCTCTGTTCCCTTGCTCGAATTGGCCTCTACCATCTTTTAGGGGTTTCTCACACCGATCAGTAGACCTCATGAAAATATTCCCAGACAAGCTCAGCCCTGAACCTGTCTGTAAGTGGCTACCTAGCCATCAGAGTCTGGGAAGGACAAATCTGGCAAATTCAAACAAGGAACTGTAATGAAAGATTCATTTACCAAAGGATGAGAAGCTCAAGGGAAGCCAAGAGACGGCACATCTCCTCAGGGCTAGTAACTGGAGCCTACAACTACGACCCCAAGCCTAAAGGGAGCAGGGGAGGGGGCAGTTACCTGAGCTGGAGAGGTGCATACCTGTGGGAGAAGCTCTCCCAAAATAAACTAAGACTTTGGGTAAAGGCAAGGAGTCCGAAGAACCAACTTTACCTTCCTCCTGCCTCTGAATGTCCTACTAGTGCCTCCCACTGACCAACCCGAAGGCAACGATCAGCCCCCCTCCCCCAAACACACTGCAGGAGAAGGGGCTGCAGCGTGGACGTGGAGGTGGACATTAAAAACAGCTGCCTCCACAGTACGTGAGGGTGCGGGTGAGCGTGGAGTGAGAAAGTGCTCTAAGGAAACCCATTGTGTTATTTGAACTAACGAGAAAGTAGAGTAAGTCGAAGCTATCAGCAGTGTCTTAGCTTTTGCCCAGAATGAGATATTTATGGGTTTTGGGGTGATACCCAGTGACTCTAAACTCTACATAATAGACACCGGACATCTGGGCGTGCCCGTGTCTGCAGATGGCGTGGGCTGCTCAAAGGCATGGACAGCTAATTTTACACGATAACCGCTTCTAACGGGAGTTTCATCCTGAAACCTCTGACATGCTTTCACCAGGAATTGTGCTGCCAAGTCGGGCTGTAATAAACGTGTGTGATTTAATAGGTAGTTCTCCAGAAATATTGCTTTTTTCCCCTCCCTTCAAAATCTGTGCCACATTTTAGCAGCTCACATTTTTATTCTACAACCTTCGTGCTCCTTTTGACCATTTTTCTGCCCAGAAGTGGTAGTTCCTAACACCCTGAGCATATATATACTTTGGTGCATTTGCTTGGAAGATTTTAACTTGTGCTTTTTTGCCACAAATGACGAAAGTGAGTACTGAATTTCCTGAGTATAAGGAAATTCCACTCCCGGGCTTCTACCCACTTCTTTAAAATAAAAATGCATTTCTCCTGCGAACTGACATGTTGATGTTCCTGTATTGAATTTTATTTCCTTTTTCTCAGAATTAAATCAGGGTTTGGACAAAGGATCAGCTTTCAAGGAGTGAAGAATGAAATTCCCAGGTCCCTCCCTTCATGAGGGGAGAGAGCAAACATGTCTATATTTTAAGCAGGTATCTCATTATTTTTTTTTTCTAAAACTGAAGGGCATAAAGTTACAAGTGCTTGAGAATGGTGAAGGGTCCATTCAAGGTTTTACATATCTAACCAACAGAAACACAAGCCTTTGAAAATGAATGTTTCCAAGACATATTGCACTTTTTTTTCATTCTATACATGCTTATTTATTTCATTTTTATTGAATTTATTGGGGTGATGCTGGCTAATAGAATTAATACATTTCAGGGGTACAATTCTATAATATATCATCTCTATATCATTTTGTGTATTCACCACCTTAAGTTACGCTTTCAGTAAATTAATTTTCTACTTCCTTTATAAAGTGGTGAAAACATTCTGCATTCATCACGTTCTCCACTTTTAACTCCTTCAAAGCCTGTCACAACCCTGAAGATACAATGCACACTCTTCAAAGTGCCATGTAAACCCCGGGCTGTCACCTGATCTCACCGCTTGTCTTTCTCATTGGGCCCCACACTCCAGCAATCCTCGCAGGACCAGACCTAACCTCCCTCACACCCTCACGTTTTAGTACTTTCCCCACTCTTAGCCCGAAATGCATGCCCTGCCCCTCCCAAATCTGCTTCCACATACACTTACCACCACCGCCTACAAGCTGCTTCAAGACTAATCCAGCAGTTCCTTCTACGGCGCATTCATTGCTCAGTGTCAGCTCATCAACAAACAAGGATCGGACTTAGGTCAATGAAAGCGAACACCACGCAATGCGGGCATAACTTCTGTTTTTACTATCATTTTCGAATATCCACACACCTCGGGCACTGTGCCAGACGTTGGCCATATAGCCAGGGCAGGAAGAGCCCATGCCCTGCAGGACATGGTAATGCTAGGCAGAATAAACTCATTTGCGAATCAATATTTACAACACAGCTTATACCTGCTCAGTTGAGAGTTTAAAAGGATATATAATGAATCTCTTTCTTTTCCTGTTTCAACTGAGAAACCAGTGAGACAGATGACAGGGGAGACTTCCAACCCTTCATGAGAGGCGATGAATTAAACTCTCTCCCTATCTCTTGGACCCTCCTCAAAATCAAGCATATAAAAAGGATATGGAAGGACTGATAAAAGGGGGCAAAAAGAAACCTGCTTACATATCCCAGACTCCTCATTCAGCTCAAGAATGTAAGAGGTGTCTGAGAGAGAAAACAGAAAAACAGTGACCACAGCAAAAAAAAAACCTGATGAGAGAGTTCTTCTGAGACTCATGTCTCCCTCTCCACGTACATGCGATGCAACCTTCTGACATGAGACAGTCGGTGGAATCCACTGCACCCCCACACAGGGGAACCCAACCTAACTAGCAGCCCAGTGAGTGCAAAGACACCAAGCTAAGTAGGAACTGACTTATCCCAGGCCAGTGCTGCCCCTCTGTGCGCCACCCCCCAAACTCTGATTTTAGCAGGAAGTTCATGCGTGCAGAAGGGTGAGGACGAACAGGTTGGAAGGATGAAGAGCTGCTGACCACGCTATTGGTTTCCAGCTTGAAGCCAGATCCAGACGGGGGGGAGAATATTAACACACACACGTGTTTGTTCTTTAGTCATGACATGACGAAGGACGTGCTGCTTTCTGAGTCAAGACTGTGTGTGACTTGAAGTAACTTTAGAGCTGCCTCTTAGTTTTTCCCCGAAATCTAAAAGCCTTGGAACCTGCGAGAGCTTTTATTCCGGGACAGAGAAGTTCACCCACATCGACTGAAGTGTGGAGGAGCTATAGAAGTCAAGAAGAAAGTTGCATTGGATCATAATCTGTACACCCTTGTGTTCAACAAATCGGTTAGAGGACAGAGCACAATTAATTCTCCAAAACTCATCATGGGCTTTTTTTTTCTTTCTTTTGTTTGGTGCTTCTGTATTTTAAAAAAGGAAGGCAAAACAACCCAGCTGACTTCGCCAATCATAACCCACATGGATTAATCATTTGCCTAAGTCCCTACTAGAAGGAAGGCGTTTTGCTACTGAAAAGTGAGAAAAGGTGGGGGAGGACACTTTTAGAATATCCAATAAAATTCCATACATGTTTATGGCACTCAATTGTGAATCTCTACAAACTTTAGAATCCCTGCACTTCTAACCACCCCTCTTCCTTCTTCCAATACTGACCCTCAAAAAAAAAAACCCAAAAAACAAAAAACAAGACTGCGCTGTCACTGATGTGTCTAACAGTAAACTCTTGTTCAACTTCATAAAACACGTCTGCAACTATTACATAGAAAGCATAAATGGGGCTAACAAATAAAGAAATTAATGGGTAATCTGACAGTCTTGGAAAATAAATGAAAAAAATCGACAGGGGCATTGATAGATGAAAGTGAGGCTATTCCGAGCGGTAGAAATGAAGGCAAGAGGAGGTGAAAGGAAGCTAAGCAGAGGCCTTCCCAGGACTGCCACACTCCTCAGTGGATAGATGGCTGTCCAGGTTCCTTTAGAGGTTTTGGTAATACAAGGTCTGCCTGGAAAAATCTAGCCATTGTTAAAATAAAGAGAATAGTTTGCAGGACATGGATGTGACCTGGCAGCCAAGAAGAGTGGCCTGGAGTGTGCATGCGTGAACAATGATGACTTCACGGTACTAGTCAGTGGGGGCGGTAGATGCGGTTGAGTGAGCGGGTGTGTGGTGTGGCTGTCACATTCAAAATGACTGGGCGAGGAGAGCAATGAATCTGCATCAGATTTTGCATTACGCTTGAACATTCCTCCATGGAAACTATTCGGATGATTCAGAAGGCTTTTGGGGATGATGCAATGAGTGCGGCACAAATAAGTGTGGCACAAATGCTTCGAAGATGATTGAGAATGTGTTGGAAGGGATCCACGTTCTGGGCAAGCCGAACACCTGAGAGTGTTGAATGTGTACGGGCTGCGATCAACAAAGATCAGCGACTGACAGTGTGAGAACCAGAAGCTGATCGGGGGATTCCAAAATCCACTGCGTCTGAGATTTTGACACAGAATCTTGGCATGAAATGTGTTGTGGCAAAATTTGTTCCACAGCATCTGCAACCAGAGCGGAAAGAACATCGCGCCGCAGTTGGGAGAACTGTGTGAGGTCCCAAGGTGTCTGCTTTGAAGGGGACTGAGGCATCATCGTCCTGTGCACGATGTTCCTTGTAGCTTGTATCTTCTTCACTGTCTACTTTTCTTAGTCTGTGGCTGGATACTTCCTGGACAGACCTCTAGAGCTGAGCTCCTGCGTGAAGTCTTATGCTCAGGTTCCTGGATCACTTCAGAAGTTATAGCTTTCCATCATGAAGTTATATTGGTTATATGCCTTCCGGTTTATTACAGAAATTTGCTTTTCATCCATGCTTGGTCTCTCCTCGCTGTCTGCAGTCAGTCTTGATCTCCTCTTTTGTGAAACACTGAAAGATTATAAATCATAGCAACAATACAAACAGTTTTCATCACATAGTCCTTTCGTCTGTCAGGGACCAGTGTCATTAGGAATTTGTAAACGTCCCAAGCAGTTAATGATGATTTTTTAAAATAAAGGATCTAAAAGACAAGCTATTTTTTAGTACATCTAATTTTGCATATGTTTTTGTAAATAGAGAAATTTAAATGGACTAAAACCAAATGGCCCAAGTCTTTTGTACATTACATATTTAAGATGAAGCTCCATATTCAGTAATCTATTAAATTTTGCATTCAATACTTTATTTCTGGACCCATGGGTCAAGCCTACTTTGTTAGTCAAAAAGAAAAGAGCCATAAGTGATCATTTTTAATGTTAGATAACATCTGTGTTGAGAAGAAATCCTGTTAAAATGTTTCAGTCTAGTAAATATTAATGAAATGAAGTTAGAGGCAGAAGACAACGCCCACAGAAATGTGTTGCTTTATAAATGATTTGCTTCCTAGGTATGTGAAGCTAGAATCATGAGAATAGAATGAAAATGAGCCCCTGCATCCAGCTTACCTGCCCAGGGAGACGTGGCCCCTGCCCTGCCCTGGGCTCGTGGCAGCCTGCGGCGGGGCCCAGCTCCAGGGCAGCCACACCGACCGGTCCGCGTTGCCCAGGCCCACCAATCAGCATGGACACTCAACTGCTTTAGGAATGTATAGTAATTCATGGTGCAAATCCCAGCTACGGTGAGCTGCCTCCCCAAGTTCTCCAAGTAATCTCTCATGGTTCCAGTGATTATTTTTGTTAGTACTTTGGATATACAATTGGCATAGGTTTGGGGCCATTTTCCAACTCCCTTGCCCCCATAAGCACTGTGATTTTTTTGGTACACAATTTTGCAGAATAGAGTTTTTCAAGAATCCAAGTATCACGTTAGTTACAGCAGCAGCATCTTTGCCAACCTCTGTAGAGAGACTTATTGGTGTTACTCGAATGGTTGACTAAGGAGTCTTCTTACTTTGATTTCCTTTGCTTGAAGCCACTTTTGAAAATTACTGGTCAGCCCAATGCAAATATTCGATTCACTTGTCATTATTTCTTGTGGGAAATTACACATTTGCATTTTTATTACATATGTCTATCTCTGGTGAATTTGGTTAACTTTTATCAGCAAACAGCAGTGCAGTCACTTCTAAGCACCAAAGAGACTGAGTTCCTGAACTTAACAAACTGAAGACCAGATTCTGGACTCCAAGGACCTGACAGATTAAGACCATCCTATAACGTCTGGACTCAGCAGACACCTGGTCTCGCCCAGTATTGACCTGTGCCTCTGCCTCATGCAGCCTCTTCCGTACTGCAGCGCAGTGGGGACCGATCTTGATTCAAACCCCCAACTCTGGACGAGTCAGTTAACTCAGCTCTAATTTTTGCCTGGAGAAAAGATGATATTTAGGCACCCATTGCATAGGGTTGCTGCGGATGTTTCATGAGCCCAGCATGGTGCTTGGGGTGTAGAAGTACTTGATAAAGTCTAGATACACCTATTAGTGCAGTTGGTGGTGAGCGACGCATTCTTACTTGTGCCAGCCACTTCCCACCAGCATGCCTCCGGATTCAACAGAGCTTAGAAAGTAACAGGAGAGGAAAAGGGGAAGAAGGAAGAATGCGTTGGGAATTTAGAAGTAGGTGGTTTTGAGGCCTAAGACCTCCCTAGTTCAGCTTTATATTTCTAACTCCCAGCATATTTAACAGTAAATAAAATTAATTCCCCCAGTCTTGCTGAAGGAAGAGCAGCATAATAATGTGTCTGTACTAAAGTAGCCTCAGAGAGTTCTTCGGGGTCCAGAGCGCCTCCTGGCGTTGTCATTGGTAGAAAACTTTATAGTTCTCTCACCCCGAATTGCGGTCCCAAGTTAATTAAAAGACTGTGCGTGCTCTATTCAAGACGAAAAATCACTTTGCTTCAAGAATCCACTCCCATGTTCACACATTCTGTCCAGGAATCTCCCTGTGTCTTCTCCGAATCCAGTCTTTGTTGCCTGCTCAGACAGAGCCATATGGCCTTGTTCTAAACTTACGGTAAGAAGCGTGCATGTTCTAAAGAAAACTTAAGATGCATCTGATCTTTATGCTCTTCTGCCACAAAATCTGTAATGTAGTATTGTCGAAAGAACTCCGATTAGTAGAATAATCTCGACATTAACACTAATGAATTGTCTGAGTTTGGAGAAACATTACCCCTAGCTGAGACCATTTTCTCCGAGTAACGTGGGCCCAACAATGGCGGTCATCCCTAGTACTTCATGGTGTAGTGGAGAACTCCTGTGACGGATTTCATCTATTACAATGGGCTACATTAACCCAAGGGTGTGTCGCCACACTAAAACTGTGATGATTTTTTAGTGTGAAGCTCAATAAAAAATTCCAAGCCAATAAAAACAGTACATAAAATTAACATGGAATTCAAATGATCAGTATTAAATAAAAGGTGAAGTCTGTTTTTTCCCCATCATGCTTTTAAAAGCGTCCGCATTCTGGGGAAATCAGGTCAGCGACAGCAGGCTCAAAACTCGAGGCAGAACAGGTCATTCATTCACCCCCCGGTGCCCTCTCCTGAATGGAGCAGCACACCCCTGAAGCGCATTCATTTAGCCACATAAATCACTGCTGAATTCCGTGGCCGCTACGGCTCTTCCTGCTGGGAGCTCACATTTTCGCCTGGTTGTCAGTTAAATGCACGCGTTATGTTACCGACTTTCCTCTCCCCTGGGACACTGTCTGAATTAAACACACTGAAGAAGAAAGTGTTGTCTAAAGTTCCTCTAATTTCCATTCCCACTTCCTTACCATGCCTTGATATATGATGCTTGGAACTGGTGATTTGTCAATTTTAATGGTCTCTAGCCTTTTAAGAACCCACAATGTTATCCTTTCACTTCCTAATTATTCAGTTTCTTCCCAGAGAGACCTCATTTATGTAACATCTAGCTTTGGTAATTTTCTTAAATTTCAAAGGAAAAAAAGAGAGAGTGCATGTAACTTAAGTATTAGCTACTATTTAACTTCTGTAGCCATTTATGGGTGCAAGAACTGGTCGTACATATTATTTCAGTCATATTTGGCAAAAAATAGGAACAAATTGATTTTTAGGTTATGGTGTAGTTGAAGATTGAGTTGGATTTTTGAATTTTTAATCTATGAATTCCTCTGTGTGGTTTACAGTGAAGGTGAAGATAATTTTCACGTCTTCAATTTGCTGTGAGGCTTCCATACTGTCCCCTTTGGTGTTTCTCTCTATTTTTTTAATGTTATTTTTATCGTTGACACTATTGCAGATGTCCCCATTCACCTCCACTTTGCCCACCTGCCCCCTCTTCCTCTGGCCATCACCACACTGTCCTCTGTGTCTGTGGGTCATGCATGTCCCTTTGGCTCATCCCTTCCCCTTCTTTCATGCAGCCCCTACCTGCTGTCCATGCCTCTGTTTCCATGTTGTTTGTCAGCTTAGTTCATTCATTAGATTCTACTTGATTTCTGACCTTCACTGTCTCCGGCCCACTGATCAAGTGCATTATATGAGCATTCAGTCTAAGGGTTCTTCAAACACCTTCCACTTTTCAGCCATCAAAACACCCAGGAAAAGGTTTTCCTTCCTACATTTGGAGTGGAAACCCCAAGTCTGAAAGCACAACTGGACCCAGCTCAAGTCTGAAACAGCAGCTCAGCGGGCAGTCGGTGGCTCCGGGCCGTCCTCCGGACGCGCCCCCCCACGTGTCCCATGATCGGGAGGGCCGCATCACCTCCCGGAAGCCACCTGCTCTGACGACATGCCTCTCCAACCCCCCATGGGCCTTCTGCCTTGCGCACGGGCAGATTGCCCATTACAACCGCAAAACCCCTACAAAGTCCTAAGTGCAGGCTCGAAAGGAAATGATGGAGTCTAGAAGTGTATCGGCCTAATTTTGTTATGATGAGAGAAGTAGTTAAACTGCAAAATGGAAAGTGATTGGGAAGAGGAAAATGGACGAGCGGTGCTTTCAAAGGTTCCTCTTCCCAGCAAAGAGAGGAAGAAAAAGTACCGCAAAGGACCGCCTGCTGGTTTTGTGGCTCAGGGAAGGCACCCGGTTTGTTCTCACAGTTAAGAATGACACTGCCTGCCATTCAGCCAAGACCCAGCCAGAGTTCATAATTTCGGTTATGTTTTCTAACCTCATACTCCAGATTCATCTACCCGACAGAATTATTTGCGTCTTTCCACGTGGCCTCATGGCATTTGGTTTATAGCTCTAACAGGACACTTATAATATGGCTAAGTAACTACTTACATACTTTGCACATAAACACATGTGTCTCCGAATAGATTATAAGCTCTTAAAAAGACGGACTTATTTTAGCGGTCTTTGTCCCCCAACACTCACAAATTATCCACATCCATCATTTTTCAATAAATCAGTTAAAGTGCCATAATGATATTTTTAATTAGCTAGTCAGCTAATTAATTTGTCATATTTAATGACCCTGCCCTGAGCTCTAAGCCATCATTTACAATAGCTACTTGACATCTCCTTGTAGATGTGTCTAAAGTACCTAAAATTTCTTATGTCCAAAAATAAATTCAAGGACTCCTAGTCCCCAACATGGGCTTCCCTAATAGTTGCTCCCCCCGTGACGTCACCACCCATCCTGTGGACAAGCCAGAAACTTAGACATCAGTCGTCACCCCCTCCCTCCCCTCTCCCCTCCCCAGCTCCCTTCCATTCCCACTGCTCTTGATTTTGCCTGCTTTGTATCTCTGAGTCTTCCCAGTTTTTGCCATTTCAATGCCCCCGCACCCTAACCTAAAATACCAGCATTGCAAGTGGGTTTAGGAGAGCTGAGCTAAAGGCAATAATCAAAGGACAAGATACAGGGCAGGGTGAAAGTAGGTTTATAGTTGTGCATGTGGGAAATAAAACAATAAATAATAAAGAGGAATGCAAGAATAAACTCCGCCGTGCACACTCCCAACTGTAAACCTCCTTTTGCCCCACCCCGTATTCATCGCAGACGCCTCACCCATTAGGGCTAATCCGTAAAGACAGGAGGGTGGCCACCAGAGGTGTGTCCCCTGTGATAGCCCCTCCCGGAGCATGCCTGTAGAAGGCCAGCAATTGGCTCTCTTTGGCCTATCAACAAACCCTGCCCACCAGCCGTGGAACAGGCTGCTCTTCGGAGGGAGCGAGGGATCCCTCTGCGCATCAGGGCAGGAGAGGCGGAACAAAAGGAAGGATTGCAATTGCCATTCCTGAGTTTTTTCCTCTAATGAGTCTTCTTTGGTATTACTGAATTATGTATCCACATTTTAAACTATAGCCACATTTTCCAAGGCAGAAACAGTCTCAAAATGGGAGGAATAAAGCATTTGCTATAGTACAGCATCATAGGGTTATACATGAGCAACTTAAGGTAGTCAAAGACCGAACAGAGGCAGGTGGGTGGGGGAAATGCCTTCTCTCTCCCCTCCATCTTTTATGAAATATATGCATTGTGTTTGAGAAAGTCTGTCTAACTGTAATTACGTGCCCTTTTTACTGAATAACCAGAACAATGGAAGAATTACATAGGGCCATTCAAAATATCTCGGCCTTCTATTGATATTAGTTAGGCTGGGTAAAACAAATCAGCTACCTCTTGCAGACTCAAAATCTCATAAGCCAAAGCTGTATCTGATGCTGAATGGGTTCTGTATTCCAAAGAAGGCTGAGCTCTTTGGAGGCAGGGATTCCAAGGAAAAACTGTTTCAATACTGACTATTGGAAGGCAAACAGATGTTTCCTGAGAGGAGATGTCAAGGGCAGATGCAGTATGACCAGAAGGAGAACAATATGGAAAGAGACACGGCAGTTTAAAACAAGGGATGTTTGGGGAGCCCGTGACCAAAGACAAGTGGGTCCATGGGTGGGAGTGAATGACGAAAGATGAGACCGGACTCACTCAGTAGGTCCAACCAGATTGTAAGCTTTAGAAGGCCTACTAGAGTAGAGAGCTTTAATTTCATCTTCTGATCAAAGAGTTCAAAGAGGACTCTAAGATTTTGTTTTGCTAAGATTACCATGAAAGCACTGGAGTTTAAACTGGAATAAAAAAGAAAAAGAAAAAAATTGGTAACAGAAAATTCCAAGAAAAATCCCAGAAAGTATATAACTCTGATGGTGTTGCGTTGACAGATGGGAGATGGAAGAAAGAACCATGAACTAACATTAACTGAGTTTGGTGACTGGTATGAGAAACATAAAAGTTTAATAACACTAATCTATGCCTTGATGGTAGATATATATAGGTATAGATATAGATATCACTGATATATCATTCATTGATTTATATTTCACATTTCATTCATATGTACATGAATGAATATATATATATATATATATCCATTCATATATCTATATATATGAATGAAATGTTAAGGCCCAAACCTGTGAAACTCCAACAGGGTAGGAAGAAGCTTCCAGCAAGGGAAAAAGAACTCCAAAGTTCAGAGATCTAGGAAGACAGACAGAAGGAAGATACGACTTAGAAACCAAGAGTGAAAAAAATTTTTTTAATAAGTAGGGAATGGGCAATAGATTGCAAAAGGAAGTCAAGTAGTGCTGGAGACAAGTCATCGAAGCTGGTGATCATGTGTTCGTTAGAAATGTCTGTTTCCAAAAAGCAACAGAGGTGGGTGAAATGAGAAACCGATGTCGAGTAGGTGTGACTTCCCTGGCATCTTACTTAGAAAAGGATCGAGAGATAGAGTGTCGTAACTCGAGTAAGAAATAGCCCAGGGTGCTCATGTTTTGGATGAGAGATTATTTTTATAAACTGGCTTGGTCTCCAGTCCCCAGTTCCAGAAAAGCCTCGGAGGCATGGTGATGAATCAGCACACCTAGAGAGGCCTGGATCCTGCCTTCACCTGGTCACTTCTCTTTTCCTTCAAATCCACAGTGGAGATAGAGGTACCACAGCAGCAAAAACAATTTAACATTTTTCTTACAAGCCAAGATCTCCACCGTAGACTGTTAGAATTTTAGCATGCCAACATGAACCAGATGGAGAACTTCCTTTATGTAAGATTTGGGGGAGTGACAGAGCCTCGTGAGGGAGCAGGCTGGCTGGCCGGCTCGGCTCTCCTCACCTCTGCCCACCTCCAGCGTTCACACTGAGCCTGCATCGGCAAGGTCAAAGGTGCCCTCAACACTGTGTGTTCTGAGCCCACACATGACTGGCAGAGGGCAGATCCCTTTAGGAATGACCTGAAAACAGTCATACTTAGCTGTCTGAGATATCAGACAGTGTCACTTAAATATTAGCACAGTACCCCAAAACATGCTGTAAATTTTGATCAATCCAGGTAACCACTTCTCCTTTAGGGTGAAATGAAAGAGGGTGGGCTTCCGCATTGGGAGCCCCGTTATTAGCCACACTTTAGAATTGCTGTTATCGCCCTTCAGTTCAGTTTATCTTCATGTTCAGTGACATACTCAGCTTGAAATGTTTGAAGTAGGGTTGTTGCTTTTAGGCCAAAGTCATTATTGACACTCAAGGTAAGATCTCATCTGGAAAGCTATAAAATGATTGAGGGATGTTTTAAACCTACATTAAAACATTTTAGGGTGCCTGTTTGTTACCAGAAAGAAACAGTATTTCTCATACCTGGAAATGGAATGAAATTCAGCGATTTTACAACAATCATTCATACCCCTCTGCATACTATCATTCTGCATATTTACTCACATTATTTCTAAAACAAAAATTGTAGGTAGGAGAAATTACACAGTCCTAGACCTAAATTTGAGATAAGTCTTTTCACAATGAAAGTGGACAGGTAAATTTATTTCATCCTGTAACATAAGATAGAAAAGCAATTTGCTTTTCGGCTTTGACTCTGTTCAAATGGGTAGGCAATTTGGTCAGTTGTTAATTATAAAAAAAATGGTGGTATCACGAAAATAATTTCAAATGGATAGTACAAAGGTCATTTTAAATTTATACTGGGATACATATTTTACTACTTACTCTCAAATATAAATGTATCCTAGGAATCACCCGCATTTTAAATAAAATATTAACACTATAATTCATGATGATCAAAGGAGGAAGAAGTCAGAAAGCTGAACAATTTTTCGTTTTTTCTTATCGCTCAACCCGCCCTACCTGTCTCCTCAAAGACTCTCCCACGGGATGCAGGGTCTGAGCCGGTTGTGTCCCTAATAAATGTGTTTACATCTGTCACTCTCTCACGCTGACCCTTCTTACCCAGGAACGGACGCAGGGCTAAATGTGTTGGACGCATGTGTCACAGGGCCTAGGCCCGGCACCCTGTTCTGCTGCTCACAGATGTCTGTGGAGGTTGAAAACATGAATTTTCACCCCGGGTTAGGCATTCCTTGGACTGAATGGGTATCTGATCTATGGGTTGGACGAGAAGTCCTGGCTGAAGATGCCCTGATCAACAGGCCCATCCACTGAGATCGGATGGGCCAAAACTCTGTTTTCTAATAGAATGTAGGGCAGGGATTACAAGGGGATTGGACTAAGTCACAGCGAGTGGAGGCGGAAGGAACACATGGGGAGAAGCGGCGCTACCACAAAAGAGCAGCTGTGTGGAGCAAGAATCTGAGCACTGTTTCTGTAAAGGGCCAGAGAGAAAAGATTTTAGGCCTTGCAGGCTGGCGGGTGTCTGCTGCAATGAGCCAACTCCGCCAGTGTAACAAGAAAGCAGGCACGAACAGATGCGTAAACAGATGAACGTGGCTGTTTCACTAAGAAATTCTTTATGACAATAGATGATGGTCTGCGCTTGGCCCACAAGCCAGGCCACCCTCCTGTTCTAGAGCCCTGTGGTCTAGCAGGAAGACAATGTGCGCCCCGGATGTGATTAGACCTTTTCTAGTAGCCGTGTTCAAAAGTTAAAATAAACAGGTGAAATTCAGTTTATTCATTTATTTTATTTAACCCCATCTGTCCAAAACACTGTCATTTCCACATCTCAGTAATAAAAAAGACTACTGAGAAAGTTTTCATTCTCTCCTAATATGAAGTTTCCACACCCAGGGTGCGTTTTACAACGAAAGCATGCCAACTAGAAGGGAGTCTCTGGGTTTTGAGCAGATGGGTTTCAGGTGCTGAATCGTCACACCGACCAGTGGCTGCCGTATCAGGGTTTGCTGCTCTGGACCATGAAAGAGATCTGGAGAGTAGCCAGTTTCCTGTGAGGCCCAGAGCCCTTATGGTTTTCATTCGCAGAATCTTTCTAAAAATAGCTTGGGAAGACCTTGTCACTGGCTTTGTAGAACCTAACCAAAAGTGCGAATAAATGGATCCATGAACAATGGAAAAGACGCTAACTGTTAAGTGCCTGGATCATCCCCGCCTACATCTATTCCACTGTTTAGTGTTTTCATGATTTTTACACTGCACATTATTTGAGAAGGGAGGGTTTGTATTGCCGGTTAGTGATTTGGCAGCTCTCCTGCCTTCTTTGTTATTTGATTCTGCACAGATGCCCATTTTTGAATAAATGCTGAATGTGATAGTCATTGTATTTACCACCTACTCTCAAAAATGTTGTGTTGCTTTAAAATAAATTATCGAGCCCTAATACAGAACTCTGTTAAGTACTAGGCAATTAAAACAAGAAAGCTGAACTAAATCAAGGATTCCATGAGTTAGCTAAGATATGGAAAAACATCAGCTCAGTAACAGAAAGGACGGAATCAGAGAAGCAGTCTTCACTGAGCTCCATCCTGCACACAGGTGCTTCTTGGGCAGGTCAGCTCCTGATGGGGGGAAAGAGCACGGCCAGGGGACTGTTTAAATAATGATTTACAATCAAGAGATCCAGAGAGAAAGTTAAAAAAAAAATAGATAACTAGCAGCTAGCTAAATGTTCGGTATTTAAAATCTTAGGTCATTTGAATAAATTTAAATATCTACATATTTTAGTTTTATTTCAAAGGAACAGTCTCAATCCCCACGTCTTGGTTTACAATCTGCCTTCTCTAAAATAATAGAAAAATGGAAAACTTTTTGTCCCCATAGATTTTAGATATCTGCTTCAGCAAAGACAATCCTTTTGTTATTTGGGCAAAGAAGATTGAGTTTGAATGGTTTTGCTGACTCAAGCTGCAAAGGGGCCCTTATATTTGAAAGACTGGAAGATCTTGTAATTTACAGTTCTGAAGGCACACTTTATAGATGCAGAATTTTTCAAAACCTGTCAAGAATAGAGCATGTTTGCTAAAGAAATGGCACCTTTGAAGTCCTGAATCTGGCTGACCTTTCCTCTTGGTTTATCCAAGACAAATGGCTGCAGAGAATGACTAAGTGTTGGGGGAACGCAGGAGGAAGACGCTAAGACCCTCCAGAATTCTGAGGCACTTACGAGGGGTAACTCACTCCTGTCAGTGCAGAAACGCCTGCCAATGTCTGATCATTCTGATGACTAGCTCAAATTAATCATGAATGATTCACTAAGTCCAGGTCTAGTTTATTATGAGATCTGCATACACCTGGAATATCAAGATAGGAAAAAGCCATTGTGTTTCATTTAAAATAATATGTTGCCCAAAAAAGTAGATCATACTTCCATTTTCTGTGCGTATCCTACTGTGTGGATAAACAAACTTCAGTGGAAATAAGTCACAGATTCCCACAGAGCAGTCAGAAGTATGAATTCAAAATTTACTCACTTGTCCCACTCAATCTTCTAAAATACATGTTTTGAGGTGGTCATTATTTTTACCACTCTAAGAAACTTGGAATGGGAAAAATAAGGAGCCAAAAAGCTATGCTAATCCAAGTATTTCCTGACCACACTGCCACTGTAACATAACTTGAGTTTATCAAGACTTCCCACACACACCTTACTATTCCCATATCATAGGCTGTCATTTATATTTTCTATCTTCTTGTTTGGCAACTAAAGAAATTGGAACATAGAGCTGTTATGTATTGTAACTTGACTAGTTGCAGTAAGTGGCAGATCTGAAATTCATTTCTTTGTTCAGTCAATAAATACCCACCGAGTTCCTTTTCCCAACCTGCCCCTTTTCTGAGGGATATTGCCCTGAACAAACAAGACAAAGCCTTTGTTGTTATAGAGGACACTTCTATAACAACAGTAGACAGAGGTAGTCAATTAAAAAGAGATGTGATTAAACATTATCAACAGCAACAGGGGGTGATAATGTGAAACATCCATCTGAGTGAAGGTGAAGGGTAAAGGGGTCAGTGGTCTGGATTTTATACACTAAGGTCATGCTGAGTCTTTCTGTTAAAATGATGTTTGAGCAGAAATATGAAGGAAGCAAGAGAGTGTATGTTTGAAGACAAGAAAAATAAAGGAGTCTGATGATGAATCTTATTGGTGTATTCAAGAAACATTAAAAAAAGAAACCTTGCATGAGCCCTGGCTGGTGTGGTTCAGTGGACTGAGCTCTGGCCTGTGAAACAAAGAGTCACCGGTTCGATTCTCAGTCAGGGCACACAACCTGGATAGTGGGCTGAGTCCCCAGTAGCAGGCACTTGAGAGGCAAGCACACATTGATGTTTCTCTCCTTCTCTTTCTCCCTTCCTTCCTCTTTCTAAAATTAAATAAATAAAATCTTTTTAAAAACTTAAAAAAAAAACTTGCATGGTTGGAGAGGATTAGAGAGTGATCAGAAATGATGTTAGGAAGATCGCTGCAACAAGATCCCTGAGGATCTTAAATACAGTAAACAGAGTTTATATTGAATTCTCAGTAAAATTGTAGCCATCAGAGGCTTTTAATAAAGGAGTGACTTGATCTAAACTTTTATTCTAAAAAGATTACTCTTTTTTTCTTTGATAAGAATAGAGTATGAAGGGGGTATAGGGGCCAAACAACTACAGATTTGTCTAGAGAGTTAGCAAAGTGTGAGAAAAGTTCTGATTTTAAAAATATTTTTAAAGTAGAGCCAGATTATAATTAAGAATACATAATTAATTGAGTAAAAGATTGGCACTTTTCTTCTTTATAACTGCATTTCAAATTATAGCTACTTGAAAAAATAGGTGGAATGAATGAAGTAATTTCTAAAGACAATTTTATTACCCACTTGCTTGACTCCTTATTTAAAGCTATGGCACCAAATGTAGTCCTAACATTATTGACTTGCTTAACACCTTTGCAAACTGCTTCTGTTATGCAAGACATGTGCCTTGTCTCTGGGATTTTTCAGAAAAATATGCATCTCCCTTCCATTCACCACATTTACCAAATTCTCTCTGTGGCACATTTATTTGAAGAAGGAATCACATCATCTCCTATTCACCTCCTCCTCTCCCCCACTTCCTCCTCCTTCTCCTCTTCCTTTTTTTTCCCCCTTTGGAAGACAGCTGAATGCTCAAAATAACAGTAGCAAATTGGCTTTTCAGGAAACAAAAACCTTGATAATTAAGAACAATGAATATGGATGTGGGCTAAGTTCAATTCCCACCAAAACTTTTATGCTAATCAGAAACTTAAGGTAGTAGCATAATGCAAATGATTTTAATTCGATAGGGTGTCATTAAATCTGCCAATATGTAATAGCAGTTATTCTCCTTGGGATATCCCTATGTGAACGCGTGTTGAGGGATATGAGCTATGTATGTGGATGTGTAACCGATGATATATAGCTATACAGATATAGAGACCTCTGTAAGTTTTAAACCTAAGAAAATAGTATAACTAACACTGATAATCACATATTTGCAAATTAAGTGAGGCTAATAGAAAACAGTATATCTATAATCCAGACCTGTTCGATGTTTTGACAACTGCAAGGGAATTATGTTCCCCTGTAATTCAGAGTCACTCCTTCGGTTGAGTTTCTGTTTCCTGAGGACTAAGGCGTTACCTGAAGTCAACGCTCCCCTTCAACTGATACTCGTACATTTGGTCCGGTATCAGCCCATATTGAACCAGAGAAGACAGAACCGACAGGAGGTGTATAGAGACATACTGCAAAGAATTGTCTTACACGACCGCGGTACAAGCCCCAACTCCGTAGCACGGGCTGTCATCAAGGGCAGGCGGCCCCTCCCAGCATGGCTGCCGCTGCAGCCCGCAGCTGGGATTTCTGCTCTCAGCTAAGCCTCAGCTCTCCTTTAAGGAAGGCCTCCCACACTGATCGATTTGGGCCCCACCAGGTTATCTGGAATAACGTAATGTCAACGATTACGAACTCTGATCACATCTACAAAATATCTTCACAGCAACACCTAGATCTGCGAGTGACTGAAAAACTAGGGACCGTGGCCTCGCTGAGTTGGCACATCCATAGTGCATCAAATGCTCTGGTGTCCTGTTAGGGGCCGTGGGACACTACGCTGAGGGTTTGCCAGCCCCGTATGTTTCCGAGCTCAGACATCCGTAGGTCACGTCCATCCGAAGGTGCCACGTGAGAATCGAAGTTGTGAATACTTGTTTGCAGCAGTCCCTGCTGTGAACCAAAGAAGAAATTAAGTCTAATTGCTAAGAGGCTAAAGGTCACTTGTTGATTTTTCTTTCTCTGTTTCTCTAAGAACAAAGCACAGATGGAAGTGTGGCTTCTTCTAACTTTTAATGCAATGCTATTACTCAAAGATTACTGTTCAGTAATTTATTCATTAACTGTGGAAGGAAAATAATTTCAGTCCTCATATTATGCCACATTCATCAAAGAACAATTCACCCTACGGCAACCAGTTATGAGAATTGTCTAGTCATAATTGGAAAAAATCATAGCAGGTCCATAAAATAATGGCACTGTTAAAAAAACAGCCCAGTAAAGGACTGTTTCATAGAGTGACCATGTGGCTTTCTGCTACAGGGACAGAGAAAAGATAAAAGATGTGTCACAGGGATATGCAGAAGGGGAACAAGAACTATACAGAAAACCCCTGGCCACAGTGTGAATACGGAAATCACATTAGGAGGAAAGACTTAGTATTATCTCCCTGGAACCCAAAATCTGAGACTTGAATTGCAAAATTACATGTCCTGATTTTAATCCAAAGGTGGGGGAGGTAATACAGGTGAGAATACAGGTGAGGAAGTTAAATCCTTTTTGTTGTTTTGTTCTGCTTTTTCACATAAACTCTCCACTTACTGTAGCTAATTGCACCTCAATATGTCACTAACCCTTAGCTTACCTTTGTTATCTTGGGGTTTTTAGATACGCAGGGTATCCCTGGAAAGGTTTCGGAGAGAATATTCCGATCTTGTATATCTGCATGTCTGTGTAGTTTTCTCGGGAAAAGCATTTCCTTTAGCGTTTCGAATGTTCTACTGCCCTAAGATGATTAAAACACACCCCACATCGAGCCGCCCCCGTGGAGTCCACTCCTTCACCACATGGTAGCCTTCAAACACCCAAAGACAGATCCTGTGCTTCCTGAGTTTCACCTCCTCCCTCCGCTACTCCAAAAGCCTTACCTGTATCATCGCTTTCATGGAGATATACCCAAGTTTGTTAATTAGGGTTTTTAGGTGTGTGGTGTAGATTTCTATCTACGATGGTGAGTACTGGTGGGTATAGGCCATGTAACCATCTTTGAAGGTCTAACTCATCTGACCACGAATTAGCAATGAACACATTTGTTGGACGAACAAATAAATGAGACTATTTTCAAAACATCTTTCTACGATAAATTATCTTTAACCATTTACTTCTCTATAGCATATAGTGTCTTCATCCAATTTTAGTTTCCAAAGAAGTCTAGAATTAATTAAACAAACAAAGTAAATCAGTTTCCTGGGAAGAGGAATTCTAAGAGGTTTAGGATGTCAGCTGCAGCCTTCACCTGTGTTTGGCTATGCTCCTGCGTGGTCTTTGGGCCAGTCTGGAATTGCTCGTTCTCTAAAGAAGATTTGGGTGTTTTGTTTTGTTTTTTAGGTATTGCAGGGATTTTTGCAAAATGAGGTCTATGCTGGCATTATAAATTATAAAAATACTAAAATTAGGGCTATAGAACAAAGCAGGGACAGAGAGAATACCCGTCTCTCCAGTTCCAGTCTCTCAGCAAGGATTCCGGGTGGGTGGGAAGTTTACTGTAGACGGAGAGAGACAAGGCGTCTGGGATTTCTCCTGGCAAATATGTTCATTCTCAGCAGGGGAGGAAGACTTGGGTGAGTACTTGATAGAGACACTCCAATTCTCTCCAGCCTCAGGGGAACTTGTTATAAATACCTCGAGAGGCAGCTGTAAGAGACTGAGGGTGTGGGCCCAGTAAAGTCTCCTCTGATACATTCCAGGGAGCAGTATGAGAAGCGGTGAGTGGGAAAAGCCAGCAGGGACCTAATAACTTTTAACGTAAGTGGGCCAAAGCTTCTCTCCCTGCTCAGCAAAAGCACCTTCTGCTGTGACGTGCGGAGCAGGAAGGGCCTACTCTGCTGATGGCCTTGATGAACTAGCAGCAGGTAAGTGATCGCTCAGTGGCCAGGGAAAGGCTGAGTCACAAAGCAGGCCACCAGGAAACAGAGCAAAGGAACAGCAGTGAAAAGAGGGGTGCAAAAACATGTACATGGAATTATAAATAGGAACTCCACCCAGCATCTGGCTGACCAAGTTCAAATCATCCGCTGCTTCCCGGCTGGGGGGCGGTGGCTGAGACCTTCACGGCCGCTCTTCATTTTGCTCACGGAGTCAGAACCCCTGAAACTCACAACGGCCCCCCAATCTGACCCACATGTGATTCCAGGGAAGTGTGGACACCACTGCAACTAGTCAACGTGGAGAACACAGGATTCCCACAAAAGAAAAATCAAACATCAATCTTTCTTTTTGGAAGCTTTCTAGCAGGGGAAAAAGTCACTCTCTTCACCTTTCACATACATCAAATAACCCGTACGGTACAAATTTTGCCATGAGGTCCCCCAGGCTCTTTAATATATTCGTGCCCCATGGAAAACAACTGTTCCATTATTGTGGGTTGCCCTCTGTGGACCACGTGAGAACAAGAAGATGAGCCTCGCCCTGGGGGACAGGCTACCCTGGGGCTCTTTGGCAAAGATAAATCGCCCTAAGTATCTTGAATCCGTTTCTCCGGCTGCACACAGAGCTACAGAAAGTTGCCTGAGCCTACTTGCTCCAGACAGACTGAACTCCGGTAACCCGAGGGGACTGCTGGTGATTATTAGGAGATGTTGTTAATGAGCTCCCACCAAGCTATATCAGGGACACAGGTCAAAACACCTGTGGATTCTGGCAAGCGTGAGCAGCAGCTGATCTTTTCGCACGCAATTCTTGAGAACTGCTAGGGCACCGGTACCTGAACCATTAGAGGGCTGACAATGGAGGCAAGAGGAGGGAGTCGAGGAAGGAGGTGCCCATGGCGGGGGCAGGGTGCGGGGGACTGTCTTCTAGACTGTGTGAGAGCGACAGGAAAGGGAAGAGATGGAGGAAGGTACAGGAAGGTCGATTTCTCCCCATTGAGAGCACTGATTTGTATAAAGGCCCTAAGCAACAGAAAAAACAATTTTGGAGGGCGGCCTTATGTAGCTCTCTTTGTAACAGCCCAATGCCTTACAAGGAGATAAAATGTGAGTTTGGTGAGGGTCATGAAGAACTTATTATTGAAATACAGAGACAATTGATTTCTTGATGTGGTTTGGAGACAAGACAAAAATTCCTTGAAAGTAGGCTGAAACCAGAAGACCTCTTAAATATTTACCAGTTAAAGCTACTCTGCATGGCAGCTATTTGAATCGGTAAGTCACCGCTGATCATAAAAAGTAATCACAAACAAAATGTCGTGTGTCTGAAATCCTCTGAGACAGTGCAATACACACATTCCCATTGATATAGGTGCTCCCTGTAAATCTCATTATTTGGGTCACCCCTTTTCTAAGCTATACGGAAGTGAGTGCTTTTCGTAAAAACGCTGAAGTCCCGGCGCCCAGATCAGCCATCTGCTAACTCAGTACACTCTTTTGACAGCTATTCTCCTGCCCCGAGCTCTCATTTTCTCATCCGCAAACAAGGATTATAATGGCGGCCTCCCCTGTGAAGGGTTCCAGGATCTCCCTTTTGTGGAATTGACCACGCTTTCCACCACAACACCCACCATCCCCTTCCACTCCCTCCATCCACACTCTCTAGACTCATCCAGCCAGGACAACCAGGGACACTCAGGACACACTGTTGTGTGAATCAATGAGAAGAGTCTCGTGCAAAGCACTGATGGAGTACATTCTGCCACCGCCGCTTTACAGAACACGAAGCTGAGCTACAAAAGGTTAAACTCTCTGCCTGGGACCCCGAGTTAGAAGGAGGAAAAGCCAGGATCTGCGCCTCAGCCTGGCATCGTCTCACTCCGCCCCGCAGACTTTTCAGCAGGATGTAGTTTGCATGCAGGAAGCTCGTAGAGCATTTAAGCTTTGCCTGTGGCTGAGTTACATTCCTCCTTGCACCACGTGGTGCCCGTTCCTGGCCTTACCCTTGAACTCAATCCAAGATCCCTTAAGGACAGAACCTCACACTACTGGTCTGTGTATTTTAATTCATACTGCCTCGTTTAATAAATATTTGTGGAATTAAGAAATTTAACTTCCCAAAGACGGTCCAGCAATCCCCCTGGGTTGGTTTAACTGCAGCTCTGTCTGCAGCAAAGGATTTAATGATTTTCAACAGTAGAGCTGTGACCCCTCTTTTCCAGCAAATTGATGGTCCCTTCCATTGTCTTACATCCGTCATAAAGTTTTATGTAGTTTCTGCACAAATATGACCTTTTTCCCTCGATAATTTGTGTATTCCATTTTGCCTCATAATTTTTGAAGAATTATTAGAAACTATGAAACAATTCCTCATAAATTTATCCTCTGCTGAAGGTCTTTTCTACGGGTACCAATATAATTTGTAAGGAATCTTGGCCTATAATCTTAGAACATGTAGAACAAGGCGAGAAAGAAAGCATTATTGGGATTACTTTTCAAAAGGCATCTAAAAATTGTATTCTCTCTGACGTTCTGATATTTTTGCAGTATTTCAGGTGAATTTCAGATAAACGTGATTTCTTCTGTGTGGCAGAAAGTTTGCACTGTACTAGGATGACCCCTGCAGGTAGCTAGCAGTTTAAATGTGATTTCACAGAGCCCTAAATGGTTTCATAAGTTATTTTTAATTCATCGGAATTACCTGAACTGGAGGTCCATTAACTTTCATTAGGCTGTTTCGGGAGCTGACTGCGGGCGAAGCGCCAAGCTCCTGGAGGTCTGGAGCCCGTGGGGCAGAGACAGGTGAGGGACGGCCAGTGTGCAGAGGCCAGAACCAAAGGTAAACCTCCAAGGTCTCAGCCTGCTTCCTTCTCCCACACTCACGTGAACAAGACTGTGCTCCAGCTAGTACTTTCAACATCAAATAATCGGGATCCCAGAAAACTTCGTGCAATGCAAGGAATCGGTTTCCCAAGACGCCTGTGTGTTTGGACTCTCCCTGGGGTAGGGCGTGGTGCCACTCTAAGGCTTTCCGATTTTGCTTATCCAAATGTAAAAACCGAAAAAAAGATTACATCGGGAGCACCGAATGACATTTCGCAATGGCAGGATGATGGAGTGTCTGCTTGGTTAAGGCGTTTTGCCTGCGCAGTTGCTGCTGTTCAGAATCCATCACTAATGAGTGCCGGCCCATATATCATCGCGAGGAAGCACGTGACAGGTCGGAGTGCCATCCAAGGCCTGGTATTCAGGCACTGTCCTGCAATGTCCCTCAGAACATCTCAGGGTGTGCCCGATCTTTATAGAGAGGGGCAACTGGCAAGTGAGGGCATAAGGACAGTGGATTATGATCGAAATGTAAAACAAAACAACAACAAAAGCAAAATGTCTGGATCTAGGCCTGCCAGAATTAGACCCTCAGCTCAGCCCTCTCCACACGGGGCTTGTGTGAGTAAATTTAAGACCTTCAAGCCTCAGCGTCACCATCCGAAGATGGATGCAATCATGCTCACCTTCGGGGAGGCGGTGGGGGGGGGGGCATTCAGAGGAGCTGCATTAGGCAATGAATACGAGGACAAGCGTAGGATGGGTCTTCAGAACACGGAGTCTGCTGCCGCCATGACAGTTATAAATATACCTGAACAAGCCCCCCTTATGGATCCCTGAGCCCGAAGAAAGCACCAGGAAGCACTGTGAAATTCTGAAATTCCATGGATTTTCTCAAGTGCTCTCCATCAGAAGGTGGAAAAGTGCTTATGAATTGAAGTGAAAGCAAATACACGTCTTGTGCAGACGCTCAGATGCTCCTGGGTGGACATGCCAGTGAAACACCCAGAAAAGGAGGACACGGTGGGTGAGGAGCAGTCGGGGGATCTTGCCAAATCCAGGGCGTGTGGAGTCATACACAGTAAAGCTCTCTAATCCTGCAGAAAGAGCCATCATGGCAAACGTAATGAACACGCTTTCCGTTTGTTTCTCCCCCGCTGAAGGACTATATTTTCAGAGGCCTGCACCTGTAGGCATTTTGGAAATGTTAATTTCCCCTGGCAATAGCCAAAGTTGTGCTATTCCAGTCTAACAATGCAAATGTTCCCCCACGAGCAAAGATTTAATGTGGTCTCCAAAGGCAGCCTCGGAATTCGTTGCAGCAGCTTCCTTTAGTGTTTTATTTATTCATTCAAGAAATATTTATTAAGTGCCTTCAGTGTGGCAGGTGCTGTGAGACATGGCAGAGAACAAGATAGGAACAGACCTGCCTTCGGGGTTTACTCCTCCCCCCCCACATCTTACTCCACTTGCGCTGGCCCAAGGCTGATTTTTTAATGACATCTTTTTCTAATTACCGAAGACAATTATATTTTCATACAAAATTCAAAAGATATGGAATGGAATGAAAACTTTATCATCCTGTTCTCTGCAAAATCTCTCCAGTCCATAATCCGGTATGTGTTTTTTCCACTTTTTCTAATTTCTATCTATATTCATATATCATTACTTTTTCAAAAGTGGTATTATATTATAAAATCTTTAATATTTAGCATAATGACTAAGTCATGGTAGTTATTCAATATATTTCCTTTTAATAAAGCTTGCAGGCTCTGAATTAACTTTAATTTGAAACAAAGGGGGTTGCGGACAAGACTTTTAAAAAGTCAAATTGTCTTTGTAGAGTCATAAAATGAAATTTGATATAGCGCTGCCAGCTTTAACCCGATTATCCTCCCACAAAGAGGGTCATTATTCCCCAAATCTTGAAAGACAGACCCATTCCATCAGACAGGGCTTCTTAAAGAAAATTTCCAGTGATGTGATAAATCTTCCTCCTGCTTGCCAAGAAATGCATGAATGGATTATTTTTCAAAGAAGGGTTTTTTTAAAAACCCACTCTAGACTAGCTCCTTTCTGTCTCATTCAAAAAAATTTAAAGACAAGTCAGAATCATTTTAGGGAGAAAAATGCCATTTCCTATCAAGTCCCTTCAGGGCATTGTCCCTCTAGAAAGAGGAGACACAATTCCTCTCCAGGCTTTTATAGCATCTGTTCAGAGGGGACCGTCATTTTCGGTCCTTCTGTCTATTTTTGTAAAAAAACAGAAGCGGTTATATGTAAAAAAAATGAAAGCCATCTTTCCTTTGAGCTAAGGCTAAATAGCGATTTCAAGATTTCCAGCTAAGCATGCCTCTCCAACGCTTTCTAATCCCAAGGAATGCTGCGGCCTTCGCTCACCAATGGGAAAAGTGATTACAGCGTGTTTCAGTCTCCTCGCTGTCGCCGTGGTCATTGTTTGGAAGGCAATGTTGGACTCAAAGAGCTTCCTTTTAAAAATGCGATAAAAGGGAACTTCCTTTTAACCTAGCGTTGGAAAACTTTGTCCAGTTTGTATTTTTTTTATGTTCTGCCATCGTTGAGAGAGAAGCATCTCTCATGTGTGAAATGGAAGCAGCTGGTTTTAAAGGCCGTCTTCGCAGACTTCGAGACTCAGGAGGACTCAGAGGTGGGCAGGACCAATCCTCGTATCTGGATGAGCGAAGGAACGCAGGGAGGTGAGGCGCAGGGAGGCCGGCGCCTCGAACGTGTCGGCTACCCTCCAAGGGGCTTTACCTGCTTTACCTCTTTTCAGTCTGATGACCAACTTACAATCAGAGGCACAGGCCCAGTGGGGGGTGACTTTGTCCAAAGTCACCAGGTGATTTAACAGGGATCTTTGCCAGAGACTTCTATCTTATGTAAGATTTTATTTTTTAATAGTTTATTTGTAATTATATTTTTTCCATTACCATTATCCCCCTATACCCTCTGCTACCCCCACCCACCCCACTCCCCCTGCAATCACCACACTGTTGTCCAAGTCCATGACCTCTTTTTCTTTGGGGCTCCATCCCTCCACCCTTTCAACCACACCCCTGTGCCCCCCAGATGCCAGCCTGCTCTCTAACTATGAGTCTGTTTCCGGGCCGGGGGGCTCCGTTGGTTGGAGCATCGTCCCATACGCCCAGCGACTTCCATCTGGACGTAGAGCTCTTCCCGCCAGGCCAGGCTGCCTCACATCACGGATGGATCAAAGGCTTCCAGGAACACAGGTGGGGCGAAAGGGGGTTTACAGCTGTTCGCGCAGAAAATAATACCATGGTTAATAAATAATAATACAAGAATAAGCTCTGTGTTCTGCTTGCCCACAACTGTAAACCTACTTCTGCCCCACCTGGTAGAGTGACAGCCTAAACAGAAACCGCGTGGGGGACTAAATCCCACTGTCAAAAATAAGAGGTTTAAGACCAGCTACTATAAGTAGGACTTTGTCTGTGCTACAGACTACCCTTACAGATTAGAGGTCAGCTCTATTTTAGGACCATCTTTTTTGCCACAGAGAGAAGGTTTGTGACCAAAATAGTTCAATGTGGTGGAATATATGGTGTAATTGGCTTAAGCCGGTAGCTAGAAAATTCTAATATTTTTATGATGTGCTTCAATTGAACCAACTTAAGGCTTTAATATTGAACTATTTATTATGAGCAAGAGCACAATATATTTATGACCCCTGACTTTAAAATAATCCCTCAGGTTCGAATCCAGACTTCGCCACTTCCTTGACCACCATCTCACCTCTCTGCATCCTTGACACTTGGGTCAGAATTATTGCCCTAAAGAAGGTGATTAAATGTATTCACCAAATATTTACCCAACATCCACCAGGGGCTAAGCCACATGTTTGGTTGAACTGAAAGAAAAGCTAGCAGAACCGTGAATTCCTCTTTGGTTTTGAGAGTTGACTTTTGCTGGAAAGTCAATGCAGAGATGCGGATCCACTACTCTGCAAAGAGTTCCCTGTAAATATTTCGATAACCAAGGCAAAAATGATAGATTCCTGTCCGCTCTGTTTGAATTGAACAAAGCCAGTTGACTTTCTAAGTTAAATATGTGCAATGAAAACATCTTACCAGATATTACATTGCTCCCCTGGTGTGCTTCTGAGGTCCTGGAAACCATTTTCAGCCCTAAACGTTCCTTTACTGCACCTGGGACAAGACTCCGGCCTCACCGGTGGTGTGGACATTAATGATATCAAGTGGGAAACTTTGGTTTTAAATAAGTTACACTCAGCCAGTGTTTTTCAGAATTTCTCATTAGTTTTACCTTTACGTGGAGAAAAGAACAAATTTGTAGACTTTTTTAAGGATGTATTAAAATGTTGAGAGAGAAAATATTGTGTGTATAACAGCTAAGGTAACACAGGCCCAACCTTCCTTGGGAGAGAAACCACTATAACTAGAAGTAAGGGCCGCACTTAAGCACATAACCTGAGTTGGAAAACCAAAGGGACTATCAAGAGAAGGGTAGGTGGAGAAGAAGAAGACCCAGATAATTACGTAAAGGACATTTACAGGCTTAGATCTTTCTGGTAATTGACCCAATTTTTATTCTTTTTTTAAAAAAAGATGTTATTTATTTATTCATTTTTAGACAGAGGGGAAAGGAAGGAGAAAGAGAGGGAAAGAAACATCAATGTGTGGTTGCCTCTTGCACACCCCCTACTGAGAACCTGGGCCACAACCCAGACCTGTGCCCTGACTGGGAATTGAACTAGCAACCCTTTGGTTCTCAAATTGGTGCTCAATCCACTAAGTCACACCAGCCAGGGCATTTTTCTTTTTTTTAATGAATAACTAAAAATATACACTTTCATTTGTTAAATTTAAATAGGACTCCCCCCCCCAAGCTTTGCTAATTATATAAACTTTAAGCCAATTTAGCCATTTTTTAATTACTCCACTCATAAAATGAGGTCAACAATAAAAATATATTTAAAAAATTTTAAATAAATAAAATGAGGCTAAAAATATATTTCAGACATCCTATTGCCAGCATGTTCAGAGTTCAGGAGCTCTGAAATTCCCCTGCAGAATTTAGTGCAAAAATACATGTTAAAAATCAGTAATTAGAATTGAGATTATAAATACACCGATTTAAAAGGGTATGGCCCCAGGAGAATCTTAAAATATTTATACATTCCACCAAATCTCCTTATATTATATTCAGGAGCAAATATTCAAAAGCGAAGGAACAGTCATGGAGGAAGGAGTATATCCTTGGGTAAATTTTAAAATTAGCATTCGTTGGAGCCAAGTCAGGTTACAGCCAGTCATCGTACAGAAATACGCCTGAGCAGGAAAGGGCTCTGTCTGCCACGTCCGCCTGCCTGGCATCCAGGAAACCTCCAGACAGAGTCCTCTGAGGTTCATGGTTGAGCCTCGAGGCTCTGCGGTCACACTGCCCGGGTCACGTTCAGGCTGACTTTACCGGTTTGGGCCAGTTACCTTCAGCCTTGTGGTTTCGTCCTCGCTAGTGGGGAGAAATTATAGGAACCACTTCCTGGGGTTTCCGTGAGGACCACACAAGTACTGAATGTCCCCCACTTGGAACGGTGCCTCCCAGATCATAAGCCCTAAATGTATTAGCGGTTACTATATCATTCCCCAGTTACGCTCCACATTTTCACAAGTCTTGATTTAAAGGACAGTTTACGTATTCATTGGAGCATTTGCTATCTCTGAGGGGAAAACACACCAGGAAACAACCCATTTTGGTGGGGAGGAGAGCTTTCAGTACAAAAAATTTAGTATCTCTTACTAGAGAAGGCCAATACTCGAGATGCCTGGCAGGTGTTCACAGGGACAATCAGTCCTAAGTGGTGGCACCAGGGTGACCCAAAGAAAAGAGGGGGACAGGAGGAGGTCAAGTCAAGCAGGGGAAGAGCCTGATGCAGAAAAAGCCTAACCCATCAGCATGTGTTCCCCAACCAGCCCCAACCAGCCCCAACCAGCCCTGCTTCGCTAGAATCAGGAAGACAGGGCACTTGATGGTCCACCCACCCCATTCTTCTTCAATCCTAACAATGAGCATAAATTAAGAGCCAGTATTTATTAAGCACTTACTAAGACTCAAACACTTTACATGTGTTCACACGTTTAATCCTAATAACAACTACGTAAACCAGACAGACTTATTAGCAGTAAGATAAAGTGAGGAGGCACGGAGGCGTTACGTAACCTTCCCTGGGACACACCTGGGTGGGGAAGCGGAGCCTGGAGCCACACCTGGCAGTCGGACCAGAGACCCCAGCCTCCCTTCAGCACCATTTTAAGCAGATTTCTTAAACTCTCTGAACGTCAGTGTCTTCATCAGTTCCTGGAGACCTACTGCAGAGATGACTCAGGTACTGTCTTCAGCGCTTTGTCACACTCAACAAATTGTGTTGTTTACCACTGTGCCTTCTGGAAGGTTTGCCCGCCGTGGTTGGACGGGAGAAGTCTGAGGCTTGCTGACTCGCTGGTCCCAGAAGAAAAAGAGCCCAGGGGTCTCTGCTCCAAGCCTCCCTGGGATTCCAGCACCCCTTCTCCCCCCAGAGGCTCAGGGTGAGCCCCGGCTCCAAGACGCCAGTTGTCACCACACTTAACCACCGTGGTCCCCCTCTCTCCTGCCCAGTGGAGCTTTGCCTTGGAAAAAGACAAAGGTGCTCTCAGCAACCCCCGTTTTCCCAAACAGGCTTCCTTTGCATCGGGAGCTTTGACTTTCTATGTCAGAGTCAATCTTTTAGTGTCATTCTGCTGTAAGAAATGGGCTGGGAACCGAGGGGTCTCAGGCCACCGACCCTCCCAGGAGCTCATGGAACAAAACGAGCATTAGTGTTTATAAAAATGGAACTTACTAAAAGTGACTATTAACCATTACTTATGTGACATCTTCATTCTTACATATCTAATTTAAGATGTTATCAGGCACTTTACTATCACATTTTATTATCAACTGTTCTCTCACACTTTGCATCTACACCGACCACCTCTAACATACTGAAGGGTCTCGACGGGAACGAGAGAAGCCGCGGAGGCCTTTCTTGGGGGCAAACAGTGGGCTCCCTGCGGACAGCGGCGGGAGGTGGAGGAGTAGCCTGATTAAGAGAACTCTGTACAGAGGACAGTAGCAGTAAGAGAAGCACAGTGAAGAAAACGCACCCTTGAGAAAAGCAAAGAAACTAGAGGTTTTCAGATATGTGAGGCGTTAAATACACACAGAGAACACACGTACACACACACCAGCACCCACCTGGCCGCTGTCAGCAACAGGCCGACTAGTGACAGGGAGTGGGGGTGTCAGGGGCTCTGCTGGGCACTGAAGCACCGTGGGCAGTGGACACCAGAGCCCTGATGGGGCAGAAGAGCCCTCGACCCCAGACCTGCTTCCCCTGGGAAGATACGAGCAAGTCACTGACCACCTCCCGATGCCCAGACTGTGGGTTCCTTTGGAGTCAGATGCTAAACACAAGTAGGGGGGAAATAAAAAGAACATTTGCACGTTTGCTTTCCTTAGATGCTCCAAGGGAAGAGCAAGAAGCACACATAACAGAGCATTGTACCATCCGATCATAAACAACATACACGGCTAAAAATAAAGTCGTCTGGGTGATTATTTTGTATCTAAGAAAGAGCGTAAATCTATTGAAATGCTTTTGTTTGTGATTCCTCCGGGCCCACCATTCCAATATTAAGTTGTTCTTAGCTCAGTGAAGCGTTTTTCTTCGCACGGCGCTGAAAACGGATGCGCGGTTTCATCTGATCTGCTCTCCTGAAATGTACAATATTTATGTTTAGTTTGTCCGAGTGTTTCCTTTCCTAGGCGTGGTCAGTGTGTACTTGGTTTTTAGGCACACTCAGTATTTAGCTTTAATATCTTGCTCATAGTAGGTGCTTCATAATAAACCAACTACCCAGGTCTCTCAGTCGTAAAGCGTCTTCAACATTAATAATTTATTCTTAAAAACAACATTCTATCAGTGTAGGTGAAAGCCAGGTTATTCCCTTTGACATCTACACGAAAACAATGCAAAATATGAATAAAAATAATCGTCCTTAGGAATTGAAAGTAACCATTGTCAACAAAAACCCCAGGCGCTCTCAATATATTATATTTAGGAAGCAGGAAACGTAACTCTATATTTCAAAAATATTGTCAACAACCATGAAAACTGAAAATTCGGCCCAAATGCCAGCTCCCGGCCAGTCTCCTGCTGGGACCGTAGCTCCCCGAGGCCATCCCCAGAATTACAGAAAGAGAGGTGTCCTTCACCTGCCACGGGGGGATGGAGGGGGGTTACATGAAGCCCTATCTCAGAGGGAAGCATTTGAACTGGGGGGGTCACGGGGGCCTAAATTTAAAAACCAGAACTCCATCACCTCCCTGGGGCCCTGCGCCTTTACTTGGAAGAGGATGGCAATATCTACCTTCAAAACTTGAACTTTAAAAAATAAACATGTCAAAGTGTCTGACCAAAGAAGACACACCGTACCCAGCGATTACTGTCAGGAGCTGAGAGGAACAGCCCGGGCCCAGCGTGTAATGGATATTCCCATCACCATTTTCATCACAAAAAGTCTTGACCTATGAACCCCAGCTTCCAGCGGTGTCCCTGCCTAAGTCAGTTCAGCCTCGATGACTCAGTTTCCCACACGTACAGCGAGGATGCTCATAACCAGTGCTCTCCGAGTCGCTGACAGAACCGAATGAGCAATACAGAAGAACACCCTCAGAAAACCACAAAGCGGGGAGGGCGGATGTCAGTAGCGGTACCAGCGCTCACAATAATTTCCCCAGCACAGAAAAATCTAGCCTCAAGTCCCACCAACGGGTGGTTTTACTGAAGACATTTCCATAATCTCTTTTCCAGATAGAAAGTGCCCAGGGCATTGGCAGGCACCTAGAAACAGACTTCTGAAAGGCTTCCAAGGCTGGCGGCCTGCAGCTGCAGGAAGTGCTGCCGTTCTACCTTGCAAGGTGGGCCTTGCTTTCTGCGATCGCTCACCGGTTTCTCCACGTTCTGCGTACTTGCCAACGTATTTTCTCGGAGGGAGTCTGGGCTATTTCGAAGAGAAGAGAGTCATCGTATTTTCAGCCCTATCAGATGAGTACGACTGCTAGTGCTAAGTTTTTTTGAGAATAGAGAATCAAGCCTTAAAAAATAAGCATAGTTTTAGGGTAAAGGGCTGCATTGTTGCAAGGAGAGACCTTATCATTTATATCCGGATAACACTCTCCTTTTCAGGATCACTTACTTGTTTCAGAGATGCTTCCTTTTGGACAGTTCAAATCCTAAGAGAATTACAGTGTCAAAATTATTCAAAGCAAATTTGAGAAAGCTAAACTAGATGACATTTTTTTAAAAAAATAATGATTTCAGGTATTCTAGTGAAGGACACCAAAAACAAAAAAATACAAGTATTTTCTGTATCCTGATAATATACTGGCCCAATTGTACATAAAATATTGACATTCACTTTCATTTCTTGCCATTTAAAAATCAAATTAGCTTTCTTCTAAGCAACACTGCACTTTGTATTCTGACAATTCTGTCACTTCATCAAGAGCAGGTGTCGTGGACACAGAAGGGCACAGTGTACCTACCATGCACAACGGTCCTCATTTGTGTGACTTCGGGGTGCGTCTAATATTTGGCACTCTTAAAATTATTCATGTTTACCCGCCTTACTTGAAATACATATACTTTTGTAGCCAAGTGAGTAATAAAACCAGATAAACAAGAAGTGTCCCCATTGATTACGCAGTGATGAATACTGCGAACGTTAGCCAAACTGCCCAAGGTTGAAATGACTGTTCCCCAAGGAAATCCGCCAATCTCTTCTTCCTGCCAAATGTGTTTTTGTATCTGGGCTCCATGAGCACATGCGCGTGTAAGTTCAGTGCTTTTCCTCCAGATCATTTGAAACTCCATTATCGTTTTGACCACTCCAGTCGATTAAAGGTTGGAAGGAGCCCCATGCCAGCTTCTGCCCTTTAGCTGCCTCCGCAGTGTCACATCCTGTCACTGGCCCCCTGCCTCCGTGCATTCCCATCCCTGAGCAATCTTGGGCCCCCTGGCATCACTAGACGTGATACCCCTGGTGGTGCAGGCCACAGGACTGTCACTCCACAGCCATGAGCTCGCCCAATCCTATCGACGCAGCATTCTGAAAGCAGGGTAGTCAGGAAGGGAGAAGTGGTCGGGTTAAACCCTGGATGCGCGACTCAGCCCAGTTCAATAGTTACCGTAGGGTGTCAGACACTGCCACCGGACAAGCAACACTGGGACAGCAGCGTCGGGCCAAGGTGTTGAGCGCACGGTCGTTACCCTCGGGTATGTGCCCGGTGTGCTGGAGGAGACTGACATTAAAAATACGCTTTCGGAAATGATGTGGTCGATCTAAGAAATGGTGTATGGCAGCGTGCTGCGGAGCGAGAGGCCAAACGCCCAACCCAGACCACGGGTCAAGGGCGGCGTCATGGTGATGCCCCGGCGCCGGCAGATTTGAGGAATGACTTAGAGGTGTTCTATGTGCATTCACCATGATGTGTAATTAGCACATTATTTTACTCTGCATGTATATCTCACCTTTTTTTCTGAAAAGGAAACAACCTGGGTAATATACAGTGTAGTTGTGAAATAGTAACAAAACATAACTACAACTTTTATGACAGTCTCACTGTAAATATTTACTTTTATACATTCGCTTTTCAGTTTTGTGCCTCAATTGTCGCATTAATTAGCTCAATACGCTGGGAACACATCTGAAGTTTCACAATGAATCTTGTGTGCTATGTCTAGACTTAGTAATCTTTGACCTCTCCTAGTCCCCTTGATTTTATATTTATTTACCCAATTCATTTCTTCTCATGAAGCATTTAAATCATTTTATTCTGGTGATAAACTTTCAGATGGTCTCCAATCCTGTTGATTATGGAAGTTACTGTTTCTACTGCTGCTTAATGGTCTTGGGGTAACAGGATTTTTGTTTTTGTTGCTGTCATTGTTTTTAATAGACTAGTGGGTATTGATCTTCTTTTCCGCAGGATTTTTAGAATTAAGGATTGAACTTGTAACCTCTGGATGCCAATAGCTACTACAGGATTACCCTGCCGTCTCTTCTCCACCCGAGTACCCCTAATGTCATCCTCAACGTCAATGCAAAACGATGTCAGCTGTAAAGTGGCAGCCAGTAGGGTCTTTTCTAGTCCTTATCGCAAACGATCAGTCGAAGCAATAATGCCAGAATATCCCATTCAAAACCTAACGTTACACAACCTTCACGTCTTTTATTTCATCCAGGCTGTAAATACCTTCTGTTGATTGGTAATAATAATACTCCTTTTCCAAATAGTAAAATTGTTCTTATGAAATTCTTGGCCTCTTCTTCGTCGAGGGGCATTTGAGTTCCAAATCATTTAATGCCCAATGAGTGACTTCAAACTGTGCTGATCCAGCTTCCTGTTAACGTTTCTATTAAAGTGTCTGATGTGGAAAAATCAATATCTGCAGTTACGTAATCTGTAGCCTTTCCTGATAGGGAAGATGGAGCGCTTATGACTACGCCAGATATATAATTATTTCTTCAGAGTCTCACTGAAGTTAGAGAGCTAAACTTGGAGCGCTGATTCAGAAATCGCTTTGCTCCAGCACTTTCAAGACTCTTCAAGGGGGAGGGACTTCCTCCTAATTAATCCTCAGATGGGCGTTATAACGTGCTAGGAGGGAGAAGGCGGCACTGTCGGTGGAACCTTGGCTCTGAGGTTTCATTCCCCTGTAGTCGCTGGTTGGACAAACCGTAAAGAAAATGAATGAAACCGAGCTTGGACTGCAGCTTCCGCCTGGCGCTGAGTTTCTGCCCTCCTCTGCCGTGGTGCCTGACAGCTCTCCCAGCGCCGCCGCTCTCAGAGAGCTGACAGCGAGCTCCTTGGGGTTTCATTCGTAATGACTTTCCAAAGGGTACTGGCATTTTAACAGATCTTGAAGATCGAATACAGATTTAATGGAGGAAGTATGTATTATCATGGAAGGTGGCAGATGGGAGGTTGTGGGTAGAAGGTAGCACTTGGATTTTCTTCAAATGACACCAACTTGAAGATTTAAGACAAGGTGTGATGTACCTCAGTTGTGCACTTCTGTCGCTCACTGTGGGCATCCCCAAGGCTTTCTTGGCCTCGGCCCTAAAGCCCTTTAGTCAAAAGATTCAGCCCTACTGCATTGCTTCAGTGGATGAAGGTTTACCGTGAAATCGGGTAGTAATGGGCTCAAATCCCAAGTACTCCACTAAGAAACTCTGACTCTTGGCATGTTGCTTTACATCCCTCAACTTCAGTCTCTTCATCTTTAAAGTGGGGATCGTAGCATAATGTACTTCGTAGGACTGTGGTAAAGATGAAATGGATGGCAACTGAGACTTCAACTTGCTGGAGCCCCTCTGAGAAGCCATCTTGAATGCACCTCAAAAGCTTCCAGGGGCTCTGACTGGTGCAGCTCAGTTGGTTGGGCATCATCCCACAAAATGAAAGGTCACAGGTTCGATTCCTGGTCAGGGCCCATATCTGGGTAGTGGGTTTGGTCCCCGGTTGGAGCACGTAGAAGAGGCAACCCATCATTGTTTCTCTCTCACATCGAAGTTTCTCTCCTTCTCTTTCTGCCCCCTTTCCCTTGTCTCTAAAAATAAATAAATAAAACCTTTATTTTAAAAAAGCTTATAAAGGATGAAGAGAGGACGATCGATCCTGTGGCTCAGGTCTCCCGCTGGTTTGGATTTGCACACATGTGAGAGCAACTGTCTGGCTGGGTTCCCGTAGGCATTCCAAAAGAGAGGAGTAGAGAAGCCCAAAGCAGAGAAACCATAAAAGCCACATGGTGCAGCTCAGGCAAGGAGCTGCCGCATTGTACCTGCACAGCTCATTGCCAGAGTAATAATTAGCAGAAATACGTGGGCCAAGAGTACGTCAGCAGAAGGAAGAGGTGTCTAGTCACCCCTCTTTCCCTCCTACCATGCCTCATTGCCAAAGCTTCACTACTGGTGATATTTTTAACATTAATAACTGAAGGTTTCTACATGAAGATAACAATGCACCTTGAACCTTTAAATAAAACATCTTGGTGAAATTACCTAGTTTGAGCAAGGGGAGAAAGTCAAAATGTGGGAGAGAGTTCAAGGGAGCCACACGAAATCTCGTAATTTGAAGGTGGTGCACGGACTCGAATAACACACTAGACTCAAATTAAATCCTCTCTCGGCAAGTCATAGATGGGTGACTTCGTCTTAGCACAGCCTCCTCTGTGAGAGTTGGGCAATTACATTTCTTTACTGCATTCGCTCCCCAAAATCGTAACGATGCCTGTGAGAGCTCATCACTTCCTCTGCGCAGTCAGTGCCCAATTAGCATCGGTGCCCACCTGACAACCAGTGGGACCCTGGTGAGCTTACACCAGGTAACAAGCGTACAAGCAAGAACTCAGAGCACATTCATCTTACTTCCTTTCCTCCCGCTGTGTCATGGTTAAATAAGGGGACATCATCAGGGTCCCCAAAGTAGGTCCCTTTCCTTCCTCCTAAGGGATAACAATGCATTCACACACGTCCAATCTGAACCTGCCATGAGGCCTTAATTCACAGTTCCAAATTTCAGATTGAACTATCCTGGTTTCTAAAATCAATTTTCCATGTTTATATAAAAAATCCCATTCTTGTCCTGGCTGGTGTGGCTCAGTGAATTGAGCGCAAGCCTGCAAACCAAAGGGTCACTGGTTCGATTCCTAGTCAGGGCACATGCCTGGGTTGCGGGCTGTGTCCTCAGTTGGGGCTCTTGCAAGAGGCAACCACACATTGATGCTTCTCTCCCCCTCCTTCTCCTTCTCTTCCACTCTCTCTAAAAATAAATAAATAAAAATGCAAAAAAAAAATCCCATTCTAATATCCTACCATCCTTCACCCTATCTGCCATTGCCACTCACCAAATAGAACCTTATTTTAGTTGCCTTTGCCTTAGCAGATGCTTCCTTCCATTTTGTACAAAGGATACCCCCCAAGTTCCCTCGTAAATCATTGACTAGATTTATAATGCTTCTCCTCCCAGGGCAGCTACACAGGAAATAACGAGATTCATAAAATATTACCACCAGCAGCGGCTCTACCATTGTACTATTTTCCTTCCAAATGTTTTAACTCTACAATGCCAATAATTCTGTAGACTAAACATCCTTTCTGGGTAGTGACTAAAAAAAAAAAAAACAAATCACTCCCTGGAATTGAAAGTCCCCCAAAGGCATCACTGAATCTTAGTTTTTACTAATTGCTCCATTTGAGAACCTTTAAGTACAGCAGTTATGTAATTTAGAAATGGTGGTGATTTCTATCAGAGATTTAGGCATAATTCCACTCCCTCATCAAAAAGAATTTTAAAGTATTAATTCCGCATTGCGCTATTTCAGGGTTTGTACAAAGAGAATTATTTAAATGTGGTCACAAGCCCTCAGGGCTCCACGGTCTAAGAAAACACTGGGAAGAGAAAACAGAAGAAGACATATAAAATATTAACCAGAGAACAGAGTCTGGAAAGTGATATAAGTGACTACGAATTTAGTCTGTTTTTTGCATGTATGTTTTACAGTTCATGCTGTTGGTAAATATTCGAGAACAGGAGACTCAATGTATATACTATAGTCCAGCCACTTGCAACCAGTACACTGCAAACTTACTACAGTCCCTGATTATTTAGACAGGGGTGCTGACCTCTTTTCTCTTAGATGGTCAAATAAAGAAATGATGAAAGTCATTTCTATGACTCTAGCCATCCAGTGTGGATGCCCTGGCTTGAACCACAGTTTATAGGTCTTATTATAGAGTTGCATCTTATTGGTCATGTCGCATAGGTTGTGTCTGATTGGTGAATTCTTGATACCAGACAACCTTATATAACGTATAGGCACCTGATTTTTTTAAAAGTCACTTTGGAGAAAAAGAGTAGGTAATTGCTATTATTATTTGGGGGGTAAATGAATCAAAATTATACCTATATTTCTGTCAGGTTGGAAAAAATTATACTTTTGGTGTGCCACAAAATTTTACTCATTACTTTACATGTGCCATGAGATGAAAAAGGTTGAAAATTACTGCTATAGTCTGTTTGGAATGTATTTTTACATGATAGGTACTCAATAAATATCTAGTGATGATAGAGAAGATTATCTAATTGCAGTTGAAGCACCTTTGGGACAAAGGATAAAAAGAAAAACGAATCTTAATGAGATGCGTGGAGATCAGGCGTGTGCTGGTCTTCCTCCCACAGTGCCCTGCGCCTCTGGCACAGAGAACCTACTGGACATCAGCCCTGCCTTTAAAAATGTCCATCTAGCCCAGGATCTGAACATTTTCCAAATCCATACACACCCTTCTTATTAGAAACATTTCTAATGCCCCCAAAGCAATTATTTGGAAAATATAACCTATCAACCTACACACAAAATAACGTAACCTACTGACACTTAAATTTAAAAACTCAATATAATGACCTAACTGTATTATCATTGAGATAGATGACAAGGAACAGTAATGGAATAATAGGTCTTTTAATATTGAAAGACATGATTAAGTAACCAAGTGCCTGCTCCTATAGGTATGGTATTCCGAGTAGGAAAATTACAAATGAAGATTCATCCAGTGTGTGCTATGGACACTCACATATTGTTGCCAATGCAACATGTTGGATTAGCTAGTGGGCAATTTAAAACATAATGAAATAGTTTTGGTAAAGTTCCAAACCAAATAGAAGACATTCTTCCTTCAATTTACATGGTGAGTATGTTCCTGGAAAACTCAGTTTATAGTAAAAGGATGCCAAGGCCCTTTCCATTTATATAAAAAATAGTGTGCTTTCTAAAATCAACTCATCACAAAAGAGGTTTGTTTTTGTTTTGTTTTGTTTCGTTTTGCCTACATGATGTTTATAAAGGTTTAAATGTCTTGAGGGATCCAGGAATTTTTTTAAAATCATCCGGATGGTCCTCAGTCTGTAAGACCTGTGGCCCACCTGCTGGGCAGCCACTCGAAGCCATCAGAGTGATCCGTGTGTCCCCACCAGTGGCAGCAGGGAAACCCCAGGGCAAAGAGACACGTATGGTAGAGCAGAATGGGGGCTGCAGGTGCACCGTGACAGCTGGGAAAAGAGGTGGGCAAAGTGGAAATGGGGCCCAAAACCTGTCCGATACACTCCTCTATCAGCTTCCGGTGGCTGCTGCCACAAATACCATGAACTTCGTGGCTAGACATAACAGAACCGCATCCCTCACGGTTCCGGAAGCCAGAAGCCCGAAGTCAAGGTGCAGCTGGGCCACGTCCCCTGGGAAACCTCTAGTGGAAATGCCCTCTCCTAATGGCTCCTGGTGCACCTAGCTTACGGCTGCATGGCTCCAGTCCCTGCTTCTGTGCTCACATGGCTTCCTCCTCTGTGTCCTTCTGGGTGTGTCTCTTATATGGACACTTGCCATTGGACTTAGGGTCCACCTGGATAATCCTGGATGCTCACGTCTAAGATGGATCTTCACTTGATTATATCCGCAAAGATCCTTTTTCCAAATAACGAAGCATCAACGGGTTCCACGGCATAGGACACGCACCCATCTTTTGGGGAGCCACCATCCAATGCACCGACATGGCCTTCCATGTGAGACTGTGGTCCTGCCATTCCTCTCCGCGTCAGCAGAAAAGCCCTCTGCAGATACCCGACAACACACCCATGTGTGCCGTGCTGCCCCACTGAGAGCCGTCTACACGAGTCCCGTCTTTATCGTCTTCCGACCAAAGCTACTCAACAGCGCTGAGCACGTGTCATTTGCCGTCTCATTTCTAGAGATCCCAGAGACCTCCCTCCTCTTGCAACAGGGACCTCCGGAGGCCAAGCTAGAGAACCGTAACATATGCCGGATTGACCAGGGGCCTCTGCCCCTTTTGGCTAGAATTTAGCCTTAGAGACAATGGTACAAGTTCTGAAAATTTTTGACACCACAGCATATGAATGGTAGGTGCTGTAAAAAAAATGAAAAGAAAAAGAGAAAAGAGAAAAGAAAAGAAAAGAAAAAAGAAAAGAAAAGGCAGACCTTTAGAACGAATATTTATAAATGTGTGGTTGGGAAGCCATGTGCGGACTGCCCTTCGCCAGCTCCGCTGGGTACACAGGGCCCCTTCTGCAATTCTGCTAATTAAAACCGCAGAAAGACCCATCCAAGTCACGGTGACCTGGGTTGTTTTCCTTAGCAGTCTGCACAGATAAGATCAAGTCAGGTCAAGCAGTTAGCAGGAGTAAGGGAAATGTTGAAATCCACCTCCGCCGTGTACGGTTGGTACTACCCGGGCAGGGAATGCGTTGTCCTTATGATGATTCTGCGTTGTGTATACAGAAATATTCCTAATAAATGAATCTAATAATTGGCATGTGATTAGTAAGTGTGTATGTGAGCAGGTGAATTTTAAGTCTAGTCTTTGCAGAGATGAAAAACTTAAAATTCCTTTGACATTCCCCCTTTTTACCATATTTACATTGTTGTCTAAATACCTCAACCGGGTTATGATTTTATCTGGATCCCATAGCAAATTTTTTTTTAAAAACTGAAAGCTTCAGTTCCTACTATAACTTTATCAAGCTCACATGTCAGTCACATGTATGCTTTAGCTCAGTTTTTCATCTTTTTTGTCATAGAAAATGCTTAGAAAACTGAACATTTCTACTTCAAAATGAAGAATATCAAATCTGAAAAAAATGAAACGTAAAAAAATAGTGAATGAGTGCCCCAGTCAAAGACTTGTGCCAGTTTAAAAACAACATGTCCATGGGCATGTGTACATATGTATCGTATTCTGAATTCATGTGCACGAGTCATACATATGATGGGTAGAGATGAGTATATACTCATATATCTACGTCATATTCAAAGTGCAGTTGCTGATGTTGGTGAAGAGCATCGAAGTTAGTCTGGTCCGATTTCCAAAGCAGACATTTATTTCTTCCATCCAAAGCTTGGCTTTTGTCGAGAGGATTGTGCAATCTCCACCTATAACCTGATGTTGCTTAGGAAAGAGATCTACTCTTGGCTGTAGTTTGAGCGATCGAAAAGTGAGGTTTTTCTCCATGATTTTATTGATTTGTTGTAAATATGGCAGGAGTCACTCAAATTTATGAAAGATTGTTATGCTAAAATCAAAGGCTCCTACATCTTAAAACCACCTGTCCATTTCTTACCTTTTTCATCATAGGCAACAACTATTTCACTCCATTGGGCCTGAGTTTTGTTACGTATACAACAGGGACACTAAAAGAAACGACCTCTAAAGCAATCTCCTTGGTCACATAAAACACGTGAGATAAATGATGAGCCCACTTAGCTGGGCAGCGCGCAGCTGGAAACCAATACGTATGCAGATACTTGAATTTTGCCACTACTGCTGGGCTCTGAATTAAAAGTTGCCCACGTCATTTGTAAATGTATGTTTGTTTCAACCCATAGTTCAGCAATGGTATAGGAAATCAGATGCATGTTATTCATGTGTCGAACACCAAAGTATTAAGAGGAACTGTGGCTGTAAAAGCCACTTCTCCAAAACAGCCTGGACCCTGGTTTCCACGGACTGATTTACCAGTCAAGGAAACACCTCCAGTTTACAGGGGGGAAGGCAGTGATCCCTCCCCTGGCGGCTCAAGGAGAAGACATTCTAAACTCAGCCCAATCCCCTCCCCCTCTGCCACTCAGAAAACAGCAGAGATGTGGCAGCGTGAGCTCTCTCTCCATCCTTACTGGTTACTGTTGATTCGGCCAGACGGCAAAGGCAAAAGCAGCCCGTACAAAGTTACTATGATCCCAGTACATCATCTCCTTTGCAGTCGTCTGCCCAAGTCAGAGACAGATTATTTCCGGTTCTGAATTATTCATGGATCCTTAGAGGCAATGTCGGACATCGGCGGGGTGTTCCCATAGATCCCGGCTGCTGCTGGTCGCTCCTTCTTGAGAGCATCCTGACCGCAGCTCCAGCTTCAGGTGCCGGAGAGCCGGCAGTCAGGGTGCTTGCAGCGCCTCCTCCTGGTGGTCCCGATGCCCACTTCATTCAGAGGCTCCATTCACTCCCTAGAATGGGCCGTTAGCTTATGACCACTCCCCACTGAGACATCACTGTGCACCTTTCTTAAACCTGCAGGGGAACCCTGGCAGAGCAAGTGGTAGGCTTCCCCCAAGTAGCCAAGGGATCTAAAATAAAATAGCCCTTGGGGCAATCCAACACGGCTGGGAGTTAACGGTTCCCCACACCCGGTCTGGATTCAGTTACATTGGGCCTGAGGCCATCATTGAGTGTATCGGAAGTGATATTCTCACTCAGTGGCTGCTTTTAATGAGATGTTGATGTTCCAGGAAGTTTAGTTGCAGTCGGCTGCAATCCAGTGAATGTGTGGGGGTCTTCGGATTAGTCTCACTGGTTAAACACGGGGGGAGGTGTTTTCCTCCATGGTTGTGTTCAAGTGTTGCAATATAGAAGGAAGGATGAGGTGCAGAGTGGAAGAATGTAGAGGACTGAAGGCTTCCCAATGAAAACCAAAAACCCCAAAATATGTCAGCTACCTCTGACGCATGCACACCACGAAATCCCTTGTTTCTATAACCTCACCACCAAACCCGTCTTCAGGAAATCTTTGGAGAGTTTCCTTTTATCTTACCGTAGCACGACAACTTTTAACGAACACTTCCTCAGGCCTCCTTGTGTTTTGCATTCCCTCGTGTGCACAGACAATGAGCTCTGCGTCCGGCACTGGCTGACGGTGAGTTATTTGCAACGTGGCCAGGTGCCGGTGGTGGGGGTGGTCGGGAAGACTGGGGATCGGAGCTAAACAGGGAGCAGAGGGACTGGTGGCCGCAGTTTCATTTTTTCTGGATGGCCGGTCTCCGAAATTGTAAGTTATCTTTAGTCAAAGGGAGAAAGTTACTTGCCTTGATTTGCTTGCCATCAACGTTCACCCTCCAAGAAGAAAATCACTCTGGGGAAGAGGCATCCCTCATCATTGAACGGCGTTCTCGGCCACCAGCTTTGGGCAGTTCTGTTTCACGGCTCGGTGTGATACTGTCTCCTGAATGTATCAACCAGGCATTCCAGGGTGCAAACAGACTCAGCTCCCCCCACATAGTAAAGCACAAGCCACAGAGTCCAAGTGACTCCAAAGTTAGGCATTGGCGAATTCATCCTCACCAGCCCTTTCTCTAGAACTGTGGACCGTGTTTCAGAGGACAAGCAGCCAGCAGGTGCACCTTCGGAAACGAACCCTGCGATGTCCCCTCCTTCTTCCATCCTGCTACATGTCACAGATAACTCCTAACCGGTTCCTGTCAGTAAAGATTTTTTTTCTCCTGCTTCACATGGTTAGTTTTAAAGCTCTGCTCCAACTTGCGCCAACCACATCCCTTCCTGTCTTCCGTCACTCAAGAACATTCCTTTTTCTGACCTCTTCCATTTATTTTTTGGTGATCCCAATGGTTTCTTCAAGCAAGGGCCTATGGTGGACCTCATGACACAAAGAATGATAACTTGACAAACTACAATGATGCCTGAATCAACAGTAAACATACTCCACAGTTACCCATATTCTCCAGTAAATAATAGTTGGAATGGAAAGGGGAAGGTTTGGAACAGTTTTATTGAAAGTGAGATGTCTTGTATCCAGAGCCCTCTGAATAGCAAAGGAACTCAAACCCAAACGTGTGGACTAAGGTCCCTCCTGCTGTTCCCACCACCGGCTTGAGCCCCATGCAGATCGAAAACGGACCCTCGGGAGGGCTTTCTGTCAAGTTCAAGAACCAGCTCCTGCCCCCACGTAACCCTCAGAAGGAGGCAGAACTTCGCAGCTGGAGGGATGTGTGGACTCACAGGCCCGTGTTGTGGTCCGACGTCCAGGAGGGTCTGAAGGATGGAGTTACCCTGTGCATACTCCTGCATCAGCTGCACCAGGCTCGGTCCCCAAGACCAGCTGCTCCACACAAAACGGGCGCCCGCTGGACAACCTCTCCCCCTTCGTCACGGCCGTGGTGAGCCATGACATGGACTGTTTGAGAGAGGGAACGTGAGGCGGGCGCAGGTGTCTCCTGGCGCCGGCAGGGAAGGTCACAACAAAGGGCTATAGAGGGGCATGACCATCGGCCTCAAGTACGCAGAGAAGCGGGGACAGGGCTTCAACAGCTCCTCCATGAAGGTGGGCCAGTGCGTCATCAGGCTGCAAACGGGTGCCAGCACGTGTGCCAGCCAGGGGAGCATGATGGCAGATGGCACGAGAAGGCACCTGTACGACCCCAGGAGCCATATCCTGCCACCCCTGGGCCACTCAACCATCAGCCTGCAAATGGGTGTGCCAACAGGTGTGCCAGCCAGTGGGCATGATGGCTCCTGGGACCCGGTGACACCATGCTGGGGACCGACAGGTGTGACAGCCCCTCCATGTCTCTGCAGATGGGCTGCACGCAGGGCACCAACCAGAGTGGCCAGGTCTGTGGCCTGGGCTGGAAGGTACACGGCCCCAAGTACTGCCCACAAGGCTCCGTGGCTGATGGGGTGCCAGGGTCCGCTGGCCACTGCGCAAGCCCAGGGAAGGGCCCGGAGTACCGCCCCCTCCTGACAAGAGGAGGCAGGCTACTGAGGCCCCCCTTGCGGGGTGTCTCCCCACATCATCTCCCCATCTGGGATTTCGTCTTGTTTTCCTATGTGTTCAGGTGCTTCCAGCTGAGGGTCTGTGAAGGCCAGACCCAGACGCTGTGGAGTGGGGTCCCTGCCAGGGCACATCCCGGTAGCAGATTCCCCAGCAGGTCTTGGGCCAAGGTGTTACGGGGGCGGGGGGAGAAGAAACCTGTGCAAGAAGGGAAACTGGACCCAATGTTTTGTTTTGCTTCCGCCAATCTTCCCTTTTCTCTGCTGATCAGTATGTGGTTTCTGTACACACAGAGGTTTTAGACAGTTTTAACAAAACAAATGGGGAATATGGTGGGGGTTGTGGAGGGGGTGCTGGGACGGAAGTCCCCAGGGAGAGGGCCAGGCCGTGGTCCCCAGCATTTTAGGCATTGCGAGGGACTGGATTTCCCCAGGACCCTGCCAGGTGCCCAGTGACGAAACTGAGGCCCCGGCAGGACAATGGGTTCTGAGTGGTGGAGGCTCCACCAGATACCCCCCCCCCCGCCATACTTGCCCCCTCTCCCTGGCCAAGTACTGTCCAGGGGCCCCCACCAGGAGGCCCACCCTGGACCCAAGAGCCAATGTGAAATGCCAGCTGAGGACCAAAGGCCACAGAAACCTCTTTTTAAAAAGAAAAATAAATGTGGAGGAAAAGGTAGATATGCCCAGCAGTATATTAATAAATAAAACAATCATATTTCTTTATTGTAATCAGAGAATCATTTTAAAATAACTAGAAATAATGTATTATGACATATAAGAATTATTATTCTAATAAGAATTATTATTGTGACAAAACTTCTTCATTTAAAATTATTACAATTTTTTGTGTCAAAGAGTTCTTCAGACATAAATTCTCCTATGAAGGGCATGTATCAAAATATATAAAACTGTAAGTTCACAAAAGTTTCAAGAATTGTTTTTCCTTGATAGGACATGAGAGAATTCATAGATTTTTTAAAAATTTGTATTGGATTTATTGGGGTGACGTTGGTTAATAACATTACACAGGTTTCAGGGATACAATTCTATAACCCATCCTGTGCACACTGTGCTGTCTGTGCTCTGCCCCAAGTCAGGTCTCCTTTCTTCACTGCTTAGCCCCCTCTCCCCTCTCCGACCTCCCGCACCCCCCTTCCCTCTGGTCATCACCATGCTATTGTCTGCATCTATGAGGTTTTTATTTTCTTTGCTTAGCAGGAGTTGTAAACAAACAGTCCGTAAGCGTCGCTAATCACCACATATAAAAAAGCAAAAGAAAGAAACTATATCCCGTCCAACCTTTCCAGACCACGGGCCATGCCTACCCTTGGTCTCTGACCCTCATCTCTGCTCGATTTCAGGCATGTTAAACCTTGTCTTTCAGGCACAACTACATCTAATTAACCTTTGGATATCCTGGGCTTCTCACATTGCCACCTATTTGAGACTTCGATATTTCTGAAGGACTGAAATTCCTCTTTGAACCCGGTTTTTCATTCTTTCATACCTATTAATTCTGCCCTTGTCCTTCTTGTGAAGTTCAAGCCCGAGGTAATTCCCTGAGCTTCCAATTAGCGCATCTTGCTGGAGTTCTCTTCTTTCTCTCCCCAGATGGGAAGTCAGCGCCAGCCACTTCAAATATATGTCAATACTCATTTCCCAATTTTCGTCTCCTTTGTCCATTTGTAAAATTTGTCTTGCAATTTCTGAAATTCTCTACTATCTTCTCTGTCCTCAGGCTGCCAAATTCTACTGGAAGATGCCACAAAATGAGACCAAATACATTCCAGAGCCAGACTGTCTGAGTGAATCACAGGGCTGCTGGGAAACCCCTTTCATCCTCCTATTGTCAACCCACCCACCTCATGTTGCAGTCAAGGGCATGGGCTTGGGAGCCAGGGAGTCTCAGGTGTGAGTCACTGACCCGCCTCTCGCTGAGGGCCTTGAACAAGTAATGCTCTCTAAAGATCCCGTTTTCTACATGAATACGAGAGGGCATTCACAGCACACACGACACTGAGCTGTTGGGAAGACGGAATGAGCTCACAGAGACCAGTAAGCACAGTTCCTGGAAAAGAGAATCCCCTAAATAAATAGTCAGCATTATCTTTTTGTCGATTACTGTAACCAGGACCAAACGACCGGAGGGGCTCCTTAGCGTATCAGTTCTTTCTGGCCCTTTCACTTCTCTCTTCGTATAGTGGGTTGTGGAGACACTTTCCTGCCACCATCTCTCCCTTAGCCCGTGCTCTTGACTTCTGTCCATCCTGAACTTCCTGGTTTCCATCTTCAGTCTTTCCTTCTACACTGCAGAGTTCCTTCCTCTTTGGGTAACAAACACGCCCCATTTCTTCATTCCCTCTTTGCAATGCCTCTATTTCAAGTTTCCGCACCACTGGTCCCCTTACTTTACTGCCATGATTATGGAAATGGAGCGTATCATTTTTTTAAAGATTTCATTTTACTTTTTAGAGAGAGGGAAAGGGAGGGAGAAAGGGAGGCAGAGAAACATCGATCAATTGCTTCTTGTGCACTGCCCGATCTGAGACCAAGCCTGCAACGCAGGCACACGCCCCAACTGGAAATTGAACGGGTGACTTTTTGCCCTGTGGGATGATGCCCAACCGACTGAACCGCACCATTTAGAGCTAGAGCATATCTTGATGCCTCTGCTTTCTCAGAATTCACTCACTCCTCAAATTGATCCCTTGTAATCAGGATTCAACAAGAACCTGTTCTAGTGAATAGAGCTACTGAGTGTTACACGGAAATTACTCTTTCCAAACCACCACTGACCTCTTAGTCACCAATCACGCCTTCTGTCTTGAAATCTCTCCCCTTTCGGCTTCCAGCGTCAGCATCTCCCACCTGTTCTTCCCAAACATTCCTTGGTGGTATCCAGTACTGGCCCCTCCTCCTCTTTCAACCTGCCAACAGTAACCTCCCTTGTCAAAGACGTGTTCTGTTTTTAGCTTTCTCTGCTCTCTACTAATTGAGTTCAATCATTCTGAAATTTTTGACTCCACTCTCCTCTCTATGAAGGTGATTCCCGGATCTGAATCCCTAATTACGGCTGCAGCCCTCAATTCCAAGCTCAACATTTAACTTGCAGTGTGGGACTTCTCCCCTTTCATTCATCTGCAGCACTTGAAACTAAACCAGCAGAGTCAGCCTTGTTCTGCCTATTACCTTTCCAAGGATCTTTCTACTTCTGTAGAAGTGCCGCAACAGCCCAACTGGAATCAGGAAGGCATATTTAATGTCCTTCTGTCCAAATGTCCCCCCAAATGAAGTATCTGTAAGGTCTACAGACCACCATATATTTTTCATATCTACACCTTCCTCTGCTCAAAAGTCTATTATTCTACTTTAGGCTTTTATTGTCATTCTTTGTGGGACTATTACAACAACCCCCTAGTTGGTTTTCCTGCTTCTAATTTGCTTCCTTATCATTCTATATATTTTGCTGATCATGTGACTCACTATCTTGAAAACCTTCAGGGGCTCAAGTCCAAACTCCTATTCCTGTCACCAGATTCTCTATCCACCTTCCTTTTCCATCTGTACATCTCCACACTCCATGTAGAAGGGCATCTCATCTCCATGGAGCCTGCTCAGTTGCTTCGCAAAGCGCTTGCCCACGTTTGATGGTCTCCACTGCTTTCTCTCAGATTTTGTCTCCTTCTGAACTTCCACTTCATCCCATGCAATGGATGAAATTCTATGGATTCTTCAAGATGCTGCTCAAGTATAACTTTCCCGAAGCCTTCTCTGGCTCTCCCAACTGTTTCTCTTGCATGTTCAAAATAATGTAAACTTCTTACAGTGTTGTTTGCCTGTCTTACCTAGTGTTAATCTTCACCAGTTTATCGAAGAAGAGATTTCTTTACATTTATCTTTGTATCTCTCATATTGTATGATATGTTCTGAGGAATAGTAATACATTGCATGGACGAAATGAACTTCTATACAGGAATACAGTCAAAGATAAATAGAAGTCAAAGATGTGGAGAATCCAAAAATGTCATGAACCTTATTTTTGAAACATGTTTAACCATTCATTGACAGATAGGCATTCACTCTGAAAAGAATTTTCCATTTTTACTAATTCTATAAAGTGAATATTTTAAACTGCCCTCCAAATGGACTCCAGTAACCTTCAGACACAACCCAGTGCCGTGACCCCCACCCACGACCTACTCTGACTTCGCCCACACAAGTAGTGCGCTCTACGTCTGGGCAGTGATCTCCGAAACTCAACTCTCTCCTTCCTGTCCTTGAACTCATCGAGCTGCCCGAGGCACTGACTCCTGTTTTGTTGCTTATGATCAGCCCCTTCGTGGCTTTGCATCCTTCACTCTCTAGCTTTGAGCCCCTGGTTTTCCACACCAGACACTTTCTCGCCTTTACATTCAACATGTTCCTCCCCCTTGTGTCCCCACAGCCGAACTGCACCATGCTGAACGCCTTCTCCACACCATGCAGGTCTCGAGCTTCCCGTCGAGACCAGACACATGCACAGGCCACTATCACCGCCACTCAGGGCCTTCCCTTCCGCGAAGCCCCACGCTTTTGCTTAGGCGTGATTTCCTCAGGAGAGAACTTCCCTCATCGAACACGCCATGGGACTGCAGGCTGGTTAGACACCCACCTGCTGTCTATGTTTCCATAGTAATCTGCACCCACATTGCCAGTGTTTCTCCAGGAAATATGTCCTAGGCCTATGTCCTTGGACTTGTCCAGATGATCGGTATATCGGAGTCACCAAAGCAGACAGACTTCCTGCCTGCTGAAACCTCAATTCTAGTGAGGGAAACATCGAACGCCTGAGGAAAGTCATGGCTAATGTGAGATCGAGCTATAATAAGCAACAGGGCAAAAAGCAGAGTAAGGGACTATCGGATTTCAAATGAGGATGTAAAACATTTTTGTGACAATTCAACTTCTACGCTACAACCTAAGATTCTAGGATAGAGAGGTCTTCTCTTAGGAGCTGAAATTCAATGTTAAGTACAATTCTACATAAAAGTAAATTTCCACATTTAAATTATTTGTGTACATATTAAACATATATAAATGTATTTACTCAATGCATTATTATTGAAAATTAAATTATTTTTATATTATTTGCAATTAAGAATAATTCTTGGATAGAATTATTTACTTTGGGGAGCCTCAAACAGATTACCAGTTTTTGCCATGTGTAATGCATGCTTTTTGCCCAAATTTTGGAGGGAAAAATAAGGATGTGCATTGTACACGGGTATAATGATTACGTACCATGGGTATAATAATTCCATGTATAACATACACAAAAACATGGGTGTGCATTATAAATGGCAAAATACTGTAAACTCATGAGATAAAGGGTCCGCTAATTTGTAAGACTTTTAATTCACATGCCAAATGTTAACCAGCAACTAATAACATACTGACTCCTGTGGTGGGTAGTTTTGACATTGTTTCCAAAGACCCCTACCTGGTATCTGTGCTCTTCTGTCATCCTAGCTACAGGCATGGGGACTCCATCTAGTAACTTCTGTCCAATGAGAGGAGCAGGCACAAAAGGGGCGGGATTGCACTTCGGCGTGAGGTTGCACGCACACTTGCAGCCTTGTTCCCCAGCCTCTTCTTCCCCTGTTCCAGTGGCTCTCCCACTTTTCTCCCCGTCTCCCTCCACCCTGTTGTGAGGCGCCCTGGCAACAGGCCTGCCTGCAAGGCACCGAGGGCAGCCTCAGCCACAGCCGGTGAGGAAAGGACATGTCAGTTCAACAGCGAGCGAGGATCAGAGTCCTGCCAACCAGCGTGAGCGAGCTCAGAAGCAGCCCTTCCCATGTCAGCCTGCAGATGGGGTCACATCTCCAGGCGTGGCGGTGGCCTCGTGAGACACCCTGAGACAGAGGCACCCTGTTGAGCTGCACCCAGATTCCTGAGGTGCAGACACCAAGGTCATACATGGTCATTGTTTAAAGCAACTCAGTTTCGGGGTGCTCATTATACACAGTAAATACCTTTCCCTTCCTGCGTTCTATGGCACCCCTCTGAACGCTTGTTGGAGGAAAGGATTAAATAAATGATCGGGATTTTCTACTGTCCCCATTCAATTCCACTTTCTTTTCCTTCATTAGAAATGCGTACTTGCTGAAATAAATTAGGTCCCCAAATCACTGAGTATTAAATGTAATTATTAAAACATCCAGAGGCCAGATCTAGACATCAGTTAGAATTACGTTTCATCACTTACTATAATGGCAAAATTTTTAATCACTTCTCAAATAAGGCTGCTGTTCTTAGATATGCTTGGAATCAATCAAAAATGAAATCCTGGGTCTGCTACTTACTAATTATAAGACTTTGATGAGTAACTTAACTTTACTAAACTTTCTGAGTTTCCAAATATGTCAAAAGAAAAAAGGTATTACGCACCTGAGAAGGTTTTTATGTAGATTAAATCTGATAATGTGTTTGACCAATTACAAGCAAAAATGTAGCCATTATAATTTGGCTCCAACAAGACATCCTGAAAAAATTATTTTTCAAAACCTTGCAACCCAGATTGAATGATTCAACTTACCTTGTGCCCCAAAGTGTGTTTGATCCAGGCCATATTAACCCCATTTGAAAAAAAAAAAATCATAACCAAAGAATCTCTAGCTTGGGTTAGAACTCAGAGGCTGAATTATCACGAAACATTTTTAAATCATTCATTTTGAGTGTGTTGTTTTTTTATGGTCCTTGAAGCTTTACGAAATGGAAAAACAGATTTCTTTGTGTCCAGCATGCAGAAATGCCAAAGAACACAGAAGTGCCATTAATTTTACCAGCTGGAGTGTCCTTATCCATCAAATTCTGTCCTTAAAGGGCCATTCTGAAATTTGTGATTCAATTTGAAAATGCCAAGTAACTATATTTAACTCTTCTGTTATGCCCCCCTATATCCTGCATCATCCCCAAACACATTACAGAGTTAAAAAGTGTTTTTGCTCTTGGAATAGGGCCCATTATTTCTCAACTGTGAACCTGAGGGGAAAATCCTTCTTGAAAAGTAAATATGCTCTTTTCCAAGTCAAGTCCTGCATCCCAAGGACGGGATGCTAAGTGGCTGAGTATGGAAATCTCTAGCACACCAGGAAATGAGATAGTCCACCTGATATTATCTCCTGCATAACAGCAAAAAAAATAAGTATTTTAAAATCATCCTCCTAAAACTGAAAATATGGAATAACCTCTGTGAAACTCTTTCATTTAGGAACTAAGGGTATTTCCAATATGGATAAATAATAATGGAGGGTGGCTCATTTTCTTTGAAACATTTTCCTACCCAAAAACTAACAAAAAATGGCTAGAAGGAAAACAATTTTTTTTTTTTTTTTGCTTTCAGACGCATAGTTTTTCCAAACTGAGTCAATACACAGTTGAAATGTATTATTTGTTAATTGATCTCAAAAAATTCAGAAATTTGACTTCACAGCAGGAGAGTACTTTCTCCTTTTGTAAGTCTATAAACTGTATTCCTAATCATAATCCCATGCTTAACTAGAAATAATGACGTTCCTGTTTGCCTGGGTTGTGTTCATCTATTTCTTTAGCTATCCATTCTAGAACTAATTAACTACAGGCCAACTTTATATCTTAATGTAGAACACTCTTTTTTACCTCTTCAAGTTGGTGAATTTCTAACTATTTTTAATATTATATTTAAATGTTTAGTGCAGTGTTTCTTAATGTATAGTTCTACCCTATGGTTACAAACTAATTTTTAAGGGTACAAACTTTTGTTTCATTCTTTCTGTTGGTTTTCAGTTTCACCTTGTCTTGAGGGCTGTACTAGAAACTTGTTTAAAAATTAAACAGAGGTTATTATATTTCATCATTCACAAATTAAAATTAGGGAGTAGAATTTACTTAGCATTGTAATGTAGCGTTCACCTGCCACTAAGTAGTTAACCACTTTACAAAGTCCATTGCGTACATATACAAATGCAAATTGCTGGAATTCTAATGAGTTTTAGAAAGAACATTTTTACAAAGACATCATAATTGCTATCTTGCACTGGTAGTGGTATCTATTAGTGTATAGTTTTTACAGTGATTGGTATATTTTAAAAATAAGCAATAGTGATGTTAAATTTGAACATGCAAATTCATGCATTGTTATCATTTTGTTTCTTTCAATATTTTTGTTATCACAGATCACTTTTCCTCAGGTAATTGATACACACAGACACACACACTGGGAGACACACAGAAAAGCTGGAGAAGTTCTCCAAGTCGAGTCTTCCACACTGGGGTCCATGGACGCCTCGAGCTCCATGCTGCATCCTGCAGGGTTCTGAGACAGGTTTTCGGTTTCGTGTTCTTTCTCTCAAAGCTAAGCTTAACAGGAGTTAAATCCAATCCTGTTCTGCATCATCTTGTGGCCACCTTTTATTCTAGTTTTGATCTGGGATTTTACGGCTTGCGTGAACCTTTGTTTTTCTTTTCTATCGTATCTGCTCTCAGGAAGGGTCGGATGAAGTCAAGGAATAATAGAAAACAAAGGTTTTTCAAAGTGATCAGAAAATGAACACATTGTATGGCTACAGAGTACACAAGCATCTGAGAAAAAAATAGGTTCACAACTTGAATAAAGTCCCACAGGACTGTGCACAGAAGGTGACGGCACAGACCACAGCCCCTGCATCCAGACCAGATCAGCTGACCGCAGGTCACCAGCAGCTGTGCATGTCACGGAAAGTGTGCAGAATAACTGCCCTGACCTGGAGGCAGATTCAGGATCATATAACGTTCTCCAAATTAAGAAATGAAGTCCTTGGAAAATGAAAATTCAATGACGCCTATATCTCTTTATCCAATTAACCAACCTTACCTCATCAGTTTAACCTCAAGAAAGCATGTGTGTATGCCATCAATTTAAATTTTATTAATTTTAAAATTTTATCTGTACATATTTTTGGCTTCTTAGTTATACAAGACTAAAATGAATAATAAAATTAATTCTAATCTTTATCCATATGTATTGCACACTTTATATGTTACATTACAAAAGTCAATCTAAGTGAGCGATGTAATCCACAACTGTTGTTATTTTTTTATGATTATCATCACCTACTTTTTAAATTGAATCCATTTGATGACTCTAACCTAAAAAAAATAAAAAACCTTCTCCAGGCTGGTGACAAACACAAGCTAGAGCAAGTTATACACTTAGCACAAGAACTTCTACATACCCTGAGACTTCCGCAGCTCCTACACCTATGAAATTCAACCTGACACTCCGTTCTGTGCCACTTCAAGTTCAAAGGCTGTTCATAACCCATTAACCTAATGAATGCGTAACAGTAAAACCGTATCATTTGTAACCTGCTGCTCCAGGGACTTTGCAAAACCGTTCAGCCCTCCGCAGGAGCTGTCTTGATAGGGGTCAAAGGTCCGGAATTGGGCCCAGTGGGAGTGGAGGCGGCAACAGAAGAAACAGCTAATTCTCATTAGTGTATGATGTTAGTATAAGAGTCTTGAAAAATGGATTTTAAGTCTACTTTAACAAAAAAAATTTTTTTTAATCTCTTTGAGGTTTTCCAAGGTAGAATAGCACACAGTGTAAGGTGAAAAATCCCAGGTTGCGTAAGGAGTGATAGGGTCAGCATGCACCGATACGCATAATTTACATCCTGCAAATGAATTGGAGGTGTGGGGTTGTAGCAGAATCCACCAGCAACTAGATGATAGATTGCAAAGAAGGCAAACGGAGTCACTTCGTCCAGGGCCACGGTCGAACAGAAGAACAAATAAATCCCATTCACTGAGGCTGGCAATAAAGGTTAACAGCGTGTGCACGGATGCAAGGACGTCCACACAAGGGCTTCCAGACGAACATGTTGGTGCAGGAGCCCGTTCGGTCACCCCGCCCCAGCCGTCACGAAAGCCAGTGTTTGCATCTACTGCTATGGCTGTTCATTCTCTCTGTGGAAGGCACACAGCTCAGTCCCCGGTCATGCCCTGCAGATCCTGAGCACTATGAGTACGAGAAGTCTCCCACGTGCCTCCACATCAGACAGAGCCTCTGCATCTCCACTTGGGGGAAATACCTCCAAACATGCTGGTGGTGAGCTTTCAGAAGAAGGCTGCTGGCCTTTGGGTGCGTGCAATCATTGAGGAAGATGCTTGAAGTTACGCTGTTACGGAACAAAATTAGCTTATGTGGTTGAAAGGCGGTTACAACCTGTGTCGTCGTTACATTCACTGGACTGTAATACGTATTTCAATGAATTTTCAAAGGAGAATTCAAGTGTGACAGTGACACAAATATTTAAATGGTCACGTATTATGCTATGAGCTCGATTTCCCTTTAAAATGGAAAATATAAGGGCATTCTGAGCAAGTGCCCATCTGAGTTTATACACATTTTGTTCCGTTGTCGGTTTCTTTTGCTGTGTGGAAGCTTTTTCGTCTGATATAGTTCCATTGATTTATTTCTGCCTTTACTTCCCTTGCCTTTGGGGTCAGATTCATTAACCGTTCTCTATGACCAAGGTCCCTAAGTTTAGTACCCGTGTTTTCTTCTATGTAACTTGTTGTTTCCGATATTATATTTAGGTCTTTAATCTCTTTTGAGTTAATGTTTGTACACGGGGATGAACCATAATGTAGTTTTATTCTTTCGCATGTGGCTTTTCGATTCTCCCAGCACCATTTATGGAAGAGGCTTTGTTTTCCCTGTTGTGTGTTTTTGGCTCTTTTGTCAAAGATTGTTTGTCCCTATACATATGGTTCCACTTCTGGGTTTTCAATTCTGTCCCATTGGTCTGTGTGTCTGTTTTTCTGTTGGGGAGGCTGTGAAGAAAAAGGAGCCCTCATTCACTGCTGGTGGGAATGGAAACTGTGGAAAATAGCCACTGTGGAAAACAGTCGGGCGGCTCCTCAGAAAAATTAAGAATAAAGCTACCACGTGACCCAGCACTCTCTCTTCTGGGTATCACCAAAAAAGTCTCAAAAACATTTATTCACAAAGGTATATAAACCCCCAGCTCACTGCAGCATTCAGTGAGCAAGACATGGGGACAACCAAACCGTGTGATCACGTGGTTCTACACCTGAAACTAATACAATGTTGGGTGTTGACTGTAATTTAAAAATAGTTAGGAAACCATGAGTAGGTGAAATCATTTGGTTCCTTTCAATAATCTTGGACATTAAAATAAAAAAGAAGTGGCAGGGGGAGGGGGAAGGTAAGAGAAAAGATATGTGAACACACTGTGAACCACACTTTTCCAAGTAAAATTTTTCAATTATCTAGCATAAAAAAAGTGACCACCTTTTTCCTGCAAAGGTTTTATTTTTGGAGAAGAAATTTGGGGACGGGTGATTGTTAGTTCACACATGACTTTCAGTTTAGCCTGTCGTTCCGGCGTTGCTGTGCCCAGGTCCGTGCAGATGAAGTCCTTGAACACAGAGACAAACGTGACCAGGTACCTGCTGAGGGTCTCACATTCACCAGCCTGTCGTTAGAAGAGTCAGGGAAAAGGCAGAGGCCTCTCCAGGCATTCCGGTGCAGAGAGGAGGGCAGGCTCAGCACGTCTCCTGCTTGGCACACTTGTATGGTTCAGGTAGGAAAAATGACTTGCAGAATCCTTTGTGATCAGCAGTAACAGTCTCATTCAGGGTGGAATCTCATTCTTGTCCAGCAGGGACATAGAAAATAGAAAGCTTGAAGTAGTAAGGAACTGCAAACTTTGTATGATTAAATCCGTTACACATTAGGAAAAAATAAGTTGTCCTAAGTGTGCTTAATTTTACTACCCACAGTGCATGTAATGGCAAATTTAAGAATTGGGGAGAAAGAAGGATTAGGTTAAACCATATGAAATTGATCATATTCAACATTTATACCTTTCAAAAATGGCAATTTCTTATGGTCCTGACGAACACATAGTAAAATATCACTGCATTTCATGTTTTTCATAATAAATAATGGCCATGCTAAACCTAATGTTTTTGGCACTAGTAATGAATATGAAATGTTCACAGGTCTGCATATAGTCGCCAGCAATTTTTCCAGTAATATCTATTGTATTGAATAGCTAAGCTCCATGCTTGGCTTTACAAAAATGAAATTGGCATTAATGTAGATGATCTAATACATATAAAGACTAGTCTGTGTTCTTTATCACACCACAAAGGCACTGGATGCGCTTGTAAATCTAAGGGAAAAAAGACCAATCCATTTAAAATGGGAATACAATACAAGAAATCAATCTGAATATTAAGAAAAACAACTGTGTGTCCTATAGGTAACAGTGGTCAGTGGGTCATTAGGACTTTTGTTCTTTTCCTCTGGGGCTTCTGGGTTATTATTCTTGTTTTATTTTAATATAGTCACCTAGTAATAAGCAGCATGTTATTCATAGTGTAACTACCTTCTTATATGCAATAATTGATAAGGCATGTTATTATTTCTTTCAAAATTAACAACCATTTAAAAATTTTTCCTCTTTGCATCTCTGCAAAAGATTTAAGTTGCCATGCCTGCCCTGGCTGGTGTGGCTCAGTGGATTGAGTGCTGGCCTGTGAACCAAAGGGTTGCTGGTTCAATTCCCAATCAGAGCACATGACTGGGTTGTGGGCCAGGTCCCCAGTGCGGGGCACTGAGAGGCAACCACACATTGATGTTCCTCTCCCTCTCTTTCTGTTTCTCTTCCCCTCTCTCAAAGTTAAATAAATAAAATCTTTAAAAAAATAAATCATCATGCTTAACCCCAAGAAGAAGGAGCTGCACATTTTGCATACTAAATTACTGAATTATGGGGTGGATTACAGACAAATTTTAAACCTCTAGCTAAGTCCTTCTAAACCCACAGAGCAGGCTTCTGGCCAAAATGGAGGCATAGGTAGACACTCTTCACCTCTTCACACAACCACAAGAATTACAACTAACCTCAAAGCCAAAAAACACCCAGAACTGCCAGAAAACTGAACTGTATGGAAGTCTGACAACCAAAGATTTAAAGAAGACACATTCATCCAGACAGGTAGGAGGGACGGAGTCACAGAGCTTGGGGGAGGGGGGGAGAGGATGCAGCGGTGGCTGCGGAGAATGGCAGTCCCACATTCACAGGTGGTGGATAAAAATCGGGAGGGATACCACGGGAGTGAGTGATCCCAGACCCAGACCAGATCACATAGCTCAGGGTTCCAGTGTGGGAAGACAAAGCCTCCTAACTTCTGGCTGCAAAATCCAGTGGGGGATTCAGTGATGGAAGAAACTGTTGGTTTCTCAGGAGAGTCTATTTAGAGGGCCCACGTGGACTTAGAACGTATGCAAACCCACCCACTCTGAGAATCACCACCAGGGCAACAGCTGGAAGGTGCCAGTCACTTACAGGGAGTGGATGATGGGACTGGAAATGGGGCAAGTGTCAGGCAAACATCCAGAAGGCAGGCAGCAGCACTGTCCCCTTTCCGAGCCCTTCACCACACAGCCACAAAGTGGTGAAGCAGGTTTCACCACCCTGGCAAATACCTAAGGCTCCACCCCATATAACATAATAGGAGAGCAAAGCAGCTCTACTTAATACACAGAAACCAACACAGGGGGGCTGTCAAGTTGAAGAGACAAAGAAATATGGCCCAAATGAAAGAACAGAACAAAACCCCAGAAAAAGACTAAATTAAACAGGGTGGCCAACCTATCAGATGCAGAGTTCAAAACACTGGTAATCAGGATGCTCAAAGAACTCAGTGAGTACAGCAAAAACATAAGGGAAGAAATGAAGGTTACACTAAGTGAAATAAAGAAAAATCCACAGGGAATCAACAGTGAAGGGAAGGAAGTCGGGATTCAGATCAGTGATTTGGAACATAAGGAAGAAATAAACAGTCAACCAGAACAGAATGAAGAAACAAGAATTCAAAATAAATGAGTATATGAGTAGACTACGGGACATCTCCAAACAAGCCAAAATCTGAATCATAGGGATAGCAGAAGGAGAAGACCAAGAAATTGAAAACTTATTTGAAAAAATAATGAATGAAAACTTTCCTAATCTGGCAAAGGAAATAGACATGCAAGTCCAGGAAGCTCAGAGTCACAAAAAAAGTTGGACCCAGAGAACCACACAAAGGTAGATCATATTCACATTACCCAAGAGTAAAGATAAGGAGAGAATCTTAAAAGCAGCAAGAGAAAAGCAGAGAGTTACCTACAAAGGAGTTCCCATGAGACTATCAGCTAATTTCTCAAAAGAAACTTTCAGGCAGGAAGGGACTGACAGTAAGTATTCAAAGCGATGAACAGCAAGGACCTACAACCTAGACTACTCTATCCAGCAAAGCTATCATTTAGAATGGAAGGGCAGATAAAGTGCTTCCAAGACAAGGTAAAGCTAAAGGAATTCATCATCACCAAGCCATTATTACATAACATGTTAAAAAGACTTATTTAAGAAAAAGAAGATCAAAACTATGAACATTAAAATGACAACAGACTCACAACTATCAACAACTGAATCTAAAAAACAAAAACAAACTAAGCAAGCAACCAGAACAGGAATACAATCACAGGTATAGAGATAATTTGAAGGGTTATGGACTGGGAGGGGGAAGGGGGAGAGTAGGGGGGGGATGTACAAGGACTATTTCATACCTAAGAAGGTATGTGAAATAGACAGGAGGAGGTTAAGAATAGCATAGGAAATGGAGAAGTCAAAGAATTTATACACATGACCCACAGACATGAACTAAGGGTGGGGGGTTGCTGGAGGGAAGAGGGTACTAGGTAGAGGGGGGCAAAGGGGAAAAAGTGGGCCACTGTCAGCATAATCAATAACATACTTAAAAATAAAAATAAAAAATAAACCCTCAGAGGTGGGTGCAAGTAATACGCTCTCCCACCAAAAACTGTCTGCAGGGTTCCAACGTGAGTTCAGCCTGAAGAGTTAGGAAGCTAAATTCGCTACATCACTGTGAAAATGAATGTATTACCACTAACCTACTGGAACAGAAGCTGTTGTATCAAATCAAATTCTCAGATTATCCAAATATTTGGCTAGATGACCATTACACTGTATTACATACGGTCTAAAGGAGTCATGCCATCAGCTGGATAACGAAAATATTTGCTTCTTGAAGATTCATTTATTTCAACAGTGATCACTTGCTCCATTGTCTTGGATGCGCTGAACCTCCATGTTTTCCCTGCAAGGGCTCTCGTGGTGCTGGGTCGTGCAGCAGGCAGGGTGGCTGCAGGGTCAGGGGGCGGTGCTCACTGGGAACAACAGACAGTCCCACGGGGCCGGGCTGAGGTCTGCTTGGGGTCCTCCAACGTATCCAATACGTATATGGACACTGACCATGGGATTACGTACCAACACCAGAAAGGGCAGAGTGCCTCTACTCTTAAAAAATATATGCATGTGCCCCATGATTAAGAGTAAAAATAATATAGCATATTTTGTTGAGTCTAACATTCACGCATTCTTGGCTATAACATTTCCGAAAACTGGATTATTTTACAATCTAATCTATGTTTGTGTAATAACGTAGTCTTAAAAAATACTATTACTCTTAATGTTGCATCTTACACTCAACAGAATCTTAAAATCAAGTAAATTACATATATATAATGTATGTATTTCATATGAACAACCCTCCATGCACTTTCTGAAGGCTCATGGCTAAAGTCACACCAGTGAAAAATAGTTGATAATCGCTACCTTTTGTCATCGGAAAGCTAGATGCAATGTTAACTATCCAGGCAAGGGTACCGACGAAACGTGGGGTTTCTGACCGGAAAGTTCTGAATGTTTGTTGTAGCCACTGCTCTCTTTACAATCCCAAATTGTGGGGGTGCAACACATCCCTGAAAATGGAGTTTTTTCCATCTACTACATACTATTGTTTCCTTACAACAAAGATGTAATTGAAGAGAAACTTGATTTTTGCCTCCTGCAAATTCATGCTACTGCTGAGTCTGTGAATATTTAAGAAATTCAGAAAATATAAGTACCAAGAAGTCTTTGTACCAGTCTTCTATAAATTAAAAGTTTCTGAATATGAAATAGAAAATACCTGGCTATTTTCTATTCAGAATTGTATTTATCAAAACAGGATTCTGTCAATCCATAGCTAAATCTAGGCTTCTATATAACCTACTTTTATTATGTGAATTGGTAATATTCCAGCCGTGATAAAAGATAGGAGAAAAGGATTTTGGAGCAAGATGTAGAGTATTGCATCAAAAAGCAAAACAGCTCATTAAATCCAAGAAAGACATATAAAATGTCTAACGAATATCAAATAATCTTTCACAAAGGGAAAAATGAAATAATACACAGCACAGCATCAAATAAGATACAGCGGAACAGCTAACATAGGGAATCGAAAGATTATTTTAAGGAATGCTTTTCTACCATCAAGAATAGGAAGAAATAAGAATCACTTCGTAAGGTTGCCACTCAAATGATGTACAGTCAGCAGCACACAAGTAAAACTATAAAATGAAAAACTAAAAGGAAAACACAGGGATCGATAGCTAAATCTTAAGCCACACACTGAGTTTCAGGCCAAAATGGATTCTCATTGGTCTTTGACAATGGGACGACGCTGTGATGCCTTCTGAAGAGGTTTTGTAGCTCTCCTTCAACTCTACCAGAGCCCCAAGGCTGAGGGGAAGCTCAGCTCCTTCGGGCCCCTCCCCCACCCTGCCCTCCTTGGGCACATCACTCAGGACTTCCACAGTCCTGGCTGGTAGTTCGCATAGCTGTGCCCTGCTGACTGGCCTACATTCAAGGTTTTGGCTCAACTCTAGACTGCTCCAAAGTATCACCAAATTAAAAATAACCATGGCCCATACCATTGACCATTCATCAAATATTTCAATTATCTCTATATTTAATAACTCATCTTTGTGATCCACTTTCTTGTTCTTCAAGAACGTTTCCCCCGTAAGTTCCTTTGTTCTTCACAATGGCTTGATGAAGCATCCAGCCACCAACAAATACACTTCAGATAGCGTGTAAACAGGTCTGTCGAGGACCTGCAACCTTAACCCAGTTGCACACCAAAAAGGGTGAGGGAGCTGGACATGGAGCCCGGTTACGGTGATTCCCTCCCGTGGGTACCCCACTGCAGGATGCTGCACCTGGCAAGGTGCACAGAAGCGATTTCGTGATGCAACGAGGTGCATGGCCGAAGCTGAAGCCCTCAGGTGAACCGCACTGTCTCCAAGAAACGGGAGATCGAAGTATTAAAAAATTTGACAAACCTTCTCAATGACAATGTTCAATTTGGAATTGTAAGGTTAACAGTATTTCTTATTTGACTGGGTTCACACTTACCATCCTTAAAGAAACACAAACAAAACCACAGACCCAGAGTCATGGAGTGGACTGGCTTGAACTGCTGAAGGTACAACCTCTACTTCTTAGCCACTCTTCATCCCAGAGGATACAGAAGTGCCTGAGTGGAGGTACGTTTGTAAAAGCATTTTAGGGTGGGTGATGTTGAGCCAGAGGGCCAGCAGACATCACACCCCTCAGCATTCACCGCCCAGGTGCCTTGGGCGAGGATGTGTGGAGGAGGGTGGAGCTGAGAATCCATCCCACACTTGGCATCACGGCCCTCTGGCATTTGCCAATTCTCTCTCCTACGCTTGCACTGGGATGCTGCTCGGAGCAGGTGGCTTCGGCGGCAGGAGGAGAGTGGGGGAAAGATCTTCGTGAAATGAATATTTATGAGCATTCCCAATCTTCATTTCAAGGATAAGGGGAAAATAAATTTTAAACACAGAGAAGCTTTGGAATTGCTGATCTAAGGCACCCTCTTTTAAATATTTACAACTTCCTTGTGTTCCTTCTGGAATCCTTTAATCTCAAGCGCAGTAAATAAATTAGGGGAGTGATGCCGGCAGTGCCAGCAAATTCTGATCACTTCGCTTCAGCGTGGAGAAACCAGTCATTTAAGTAAGGCGTGTCCTCGTCTTCGCTCAAATTATTTTTCAAGCAAAGTGAAATCGTTTTGCTCTCCAACTAAAATCCAGTTCGTGACACTCATTTAAATGATGGTGTTGAAGTTTTTCCTTGTCATTATTTCTAAGTTGGCAGGACGATTTTTGCTAGATTACTGGAAGCTGGATGTAAGAATTGATGACACATTCCAAATCCTTCTCAGGCAAACAACTTTGGGAGGCTTGTTTGGGGATCTTGGGCAAAAACAGGGGGAAATGGTCTAATGACAGAAAAAAAACAATTCAAATAATATTGCTTTACAAAAACCAGTATAGAGATTATAAATGGTCACTTCTTGTGGACACTTTCCATTTGTTCATTTAACTCCTCCTGTATTCTAAACTATGTACTTCAAGCTTTTAAATTAGTAGGCTTTATTTTTAGAGCAGCTTTATGTTTATGGAAATACTGAGCAGAAGGTTCCCCTGTACATCTCCGGTCACACACACACACCCAGCTTCCCCTGTGCGTCACATCTGGCGTGAATCCACGCTGGGGACTGACTTGCGTGCCCCTCAGCATTGACGTGCTGAAGCCTTACCCCGCAGCAGGATGATCTTTGGGAACAGGGTCTTTGGCAGATAATGCGGGTCAGAGGAGGTCGGGAGGATGGGGCCCTCCTGCTGGGATCAGTGTCCTTATGAGAAAAGGAAGACACACCAGAGCTCACCCTCTCTGACACTTGAGGACACGAGGAGAGAGCCATGGCCTGCCAGCCGGACCACCGGGAGCTGGGCCGGCACCCTGCTCTCCGACCGCCAGCCTCCAAGCGGCGAGAAACCAAGCCCTGCCGTTTAATACACGCAGCCGTCATGGCAGCCCGAGCTGACTGGCACAATGTGAGGCATTGGTCACAGTTGATGATCCAATACCAATACATTGGTATTAACTGAAGTTCACAGTTTACAGTCCAGTTCCCGATTTGTGGTGCATTCTGTGGGTTTTGACGAACGTGCAATGCCATGTACCCACCATTACAGAATCACACAGAATAGGGTCACTGCCCTGATGTGCTGTGTATTTTTCAGGCTGTCCACCAACCGCCATACCACTGTTCCTCTCAGTCTAGGGGAGATTTTCTACTTAAAAATTCTGGTGCATGCAGAGTCATTCCATTTTTCTTCACTGATGCTGAATTTAATTACCTACTTTGTTTTATACACTAATTTCTTTAAATGGATTTCACCCAAGACTATGAGGTCAGAAATAATTCTCCTTCAGGAAACTGTTAGTCATGGGAAGGTTCACTGTCCTTGTGACTCAGAGAGCCTGATCCACAAAAAAAGAGAAATGGGGACCTAGAGCGACTTCCGGCATGATGGCAGCTCTTCAGTTACATCAGCGTGGTTACATCGGCCTGTCGGAAACGACCCAGGCAGTTGGGGAGGTGAGACCAGATCCCTGTCCCCTCACCTTCCTGCCCCATCGATACGGTGTCACAACGCAGAACGGAAGTCCTGGCACAGGACAGGAAGTACTGCTGGGTGTGCTGGGGCGCCCTGGGTGAGGTGCTGAGTGTTACGGAGCTCCAGGTTCCTTGCTTGCCAAACACCATAACGGCACTTGCCACAGTTTCTGCGGTGGTCACAACACTTAACATATATCAGAATTCCTAGCACAGTGCCCCTGATATTTGACAGACACTCAGTGAGTATCTGTCACTGTTGCTTTCATCATTATTAGAATTTTTATTTTACCCCGGAGAGCCGAGAAAAAAATGAATCAGAGCGACAGCTGCCTGCAGGGTAGGCAGAAAGGATCAGACGCGTGTCCGAACTCGCCTCCCAGGCAGGGACCGCGTCAGCTCGTAAATCCCATGTGGCAGGGCACATTAGAGGCAGGGACAGCATTAGATTTAAAAATATTTATTGGAATTTCTCCTGGCTTCCTTCTGGGTTAGTCTGATAAGGTAAAATAGTTCAAAAGCTATAATTAGTCTTTGAAAACCACATGGTTCCCAGGCAGAAAGAAGGCATTTTCTAAAACAACCATTGGTAAAAAGTATATTGAAAAACTTCCATTTTTTTCTCAACTAAGAGAATGAGGGGGCTAGGATAGCATGGTGATTACCCCGGCCTTCAGGACAGTTCACGCATTAATCAGTGTCGGTAAGAGGAAGAAATGAAAAACCGAGGATGGGAGAAGCCAAATTACATTTCCATGTCCAGGTGTTGTCTCTTTGCTAGATCGTACATTTGGACATGATTTATTTTCATAAATAAAATGCAAACCATGTAGGAATAATAATAGTTGATGTTTACAGGTTTTTTAATTGGCCTGACAAAATTAAAATGTGGAATTACTACATCATTTAACTCCACTAGTAACTCTCTGTGCCCCATTGTTCTCCCCATTCCACATTAGGGAAAACTGAGAAAGATCTAGTAACTTCACTAAGCCAGTAGATGGCGGGAACAGAATTTGGACCCAGGACATTTGGTTCCAAAGACCCCATGCTCAATTATTCCTTTATAGTAGAGAAGAAAAATACTTCTGGGAATCAGAAGAATTAAATGGAACATCAAGACCTAGCACATTCTCTCTATGGCCACGGAGAAGCCACAACCTCCTAACACGCTTGTCCTTGACGAGGGGTGCGCAGACCAGGCAGGTGGCTCTGAGGACAGAACCAGCAGAGTCCGAGAGCCACGGGAGGAAATAATAAGATATTAGCATTGCTATTATCTTAACTCAAGGGGCCCCGTGGGATGCTCCTCCTGGTTTCCTCCCAGGCTAGTCTGCCATGTGCTAATGTTTTAGAGTGTAACAGGCTGAAAAGTTATTGTGAGTTGCATCTTTGCACATGTAGTGTGTGTGTGCGCTTGCACAATAGCCTGTAGGAATCGCTCCTTTTGAACATATAAATAAAACGCCAGGAAAGGTTCCGATTTGACATTCATCATTAAGATATCTTGCTGGGGTAATGGATAGAACTCCCACAAATGGCTTCTGTGATTATAATATTTGTATTTTTTCTTTTATTTTTAATATAAGAGCTTATATGTTTATCAGCCTATCATTTCACAAGCCTGCACTTGACAGATCAGAGACTATCACCCCCATACGAAATAACGAGTGACGTGCAAAACCGAACAACTGCTATGTTGGGCCAGCACGGTGGGGGGCGTTCCCAGGCTCCGTTCCCCCTTCAAAGATTCAGATCCAGACTCACACCTGCAGAAGGCAGGCAGGGCCCCTGCAGGGGAGCTGGCTGCCAATCCTAGAGAATGCTGGACACCCTGCTTTGGCCCAGATCTGTCTTATCACACTGTATTATTCAGCCCTGCTTCAAGTCTATTCATACCAAAAGAATTCTGCCTTAGAGTGCTATTCTGACAGATTTCATCTTACTTTGGCAATCCTCTTAGCCTGCGGAAAATCTAAGAATTTTTCCAGGATTCACTGAAGCCTGACTTTCCAGCAATGCGCTTTCCAGCGTCCTGTGACCGTACAACCTGTGTACGCCTTCGGCTGCAGAGCTCGCAGCTCTGTGGCCATTAAAATAAGCCTTATTGGGAAAAGAAGGATTCTGAACACTTTCTACACTTTCTGGAATTTATTTTTTATAATGTACCCATTCAGAATCCAGAGACAATCACCAATAGAGTTGAAGCAGAAATGATAGAACAAAGGCTTTTGAATTCTAAAAGGTACCAACACGTTCATCTGAATCACTAAAGCAGAATAATCAGATACAACATTTTTTAACACCACTCCATGCTCCCCAGGTTGTGGATGCCAAGTTGAGATTTCATTAAGAATAATTATCATCCATCATCGTTTAACTTGGAAAGTCCAACTTCTGAGGAAAATGAGATTAAAGGAGGACAAGTGATATCTTTCCAGGGAAGAGAATTAAATTGCTTTTGCAGACGCCTACTATTTTTAAAAGGTGAAAAGTAAGCTGTAATTTCCATTTTAAACATCAAATCCCCTCCCAGGAAAAGCATAGCCCTTACTTCAAGCAGACATATACTTATTATAACTGAACGAACTGCAGCATCAGGAACTTTGTTGAAAACCCTCAGATTCCAGAATCACTCAAAAGCCTGATTATGTCAAAAGAATACTCGCACACCCCATTTAACTTCACCCGAGCTGCCCCCTGAGCTCCTTCGTGGTCAGACCCACGCGCCTTCGGAGGCTCCCAGCGCCCCTCCCTCTCCACACTTCTGATGACTGAAGCTGATGCAAGCGAAGCCGAACGTGGCCTCTCCACGTTTGAGGGAATGGCCTCGTTCTACTCCGTTTCCCCGCAGCCCACGGCACCACCGCCGCGTGACGTGCCTCCTTGCCACACAGGGCTGCTCCCTCTCCCGTTCCTCTCCCAGGGCGGCCCAGCACCGCTTCCTCTGACCCTGGCTCGCCCGTCTCCTTGCGCCTCTCTAAATGATGCCATCTCAGAGCTGTGCGGTCATCCTCCTCCTCGGTGGGCGCTCAGGCACTGCCCGGAGCCACACCGATCGACTCCGAATCTCCTGCTCCAACGCATTTCCGAACCTCCAGTTCCTACGTCTGCTTAGGAAACATCGCCCCTCGGATCTCCCACCCGCGTGGCCTCCACGCGCCGCACGTGAGTGCATGTGTCTCAGCCCACACCCAGGCCCCGTGGAGACCTCTCCATCGCCGCTAGGGCTCACCCTGGGAGACGCGCCCGTCTCTCGGTTTCCTCCGCGCAAGTCCGCCCTCCCTCGCTTTTCAGGGCAGCGTCTCTCCGCTTAGCTCTTCTCGGGCCCTTAAAAATGCCTCTTGCCGCTCTACCGAATCCACTCCCCATGACTTCGCTGGAGTTCTCTGACAAAAGCAAAGCATCGCGATCCAGACACGACCGACAATGAAGGCAGATCGATGAAACCGTGTGTGTTCATCGGAGTTCACTGGGCAGAGAAGGACAGTGCAGTGCGGGGGGTGGTCACACTGACCACAGAACGCGGCTAGCAGGCCTGGGGCTTGCTGCGCGGCGGGCTAAGCGTGAGAACGCAGAGGCTGCTCATCCCGGGTAGGGACCGGTTGCAGAGTGGCGTTTCCCCAAGTGATGGGGACCGGGGAAAAGCGACTGTCTTGTGCTATTTGGGGAAGACAGTTTAGGGTTTGTTTGGTTTTTTTTTATGATGTCAGAGGCATATCTGAGAAATGAACCAAGTGGAGCTCTCTTGGTTTGAAGGATAAGCTCATTTAGGCTTCACTTTTGTGGATTAGCTGGTTTTGTCTCCTCAGGGAATTTTCCAATCTGGTCTCCATTTTACATTTTACGTTAACAAAACAAGCAAACAAATAAATCTAGTCACGCACTACCTTGCTAAAAACGTCTGCTACTTCCTTCTCGCCAAGGGTGGGTATGGAGACCTCCTGGGGGGGGGGTGGGGGGGTGGGGCTACGGAGTCTTTCCACCTCTTCCCAGCTTCTCCCAACTCCTCCCTGAGACTCACCTCCCCCCATGGTGCAGCTTCCTGCACCCCTCGCCCCCTGCACCAAACACTGAGGCTCTCCTGTTGAGCTTCTGAATCCACTTGCGAAATGCCACCCAGGAATCCGCCCACTCTTGGAGCTCCAGCTGGATGACGGTCTCTCTCTAACTCATTCACAGCTCTTCACCTCCAAGTGAAGGGCTCTCCTGTGGGCTCCCTGGCGTGGCTCCTCCTTCTGTGGGGGCATTTCATCCCTTGTGTTATACACACAGGTCCACCTCGCTTCTCAGTGTGCTGCTCAGGTGTTGCATGTTCCGGGTGGTTTTTTTACATTGTAAAGTAAATTCTATTTTCAACATATATTCCAACTTATATTTAACATGCATCGACACAGATTCATGGACGTTTTATTTTCAATGTATTATGACAACATTAACATTTTCAGGCAAGTTAGAATGATTATAAATATGCAGTTGTTCTGTTTTCTTTTTATTATTCCTGAGTGGCATACCGATGGAAGTGTCTGTTACCGAATTAAAACACACCGCATTTTTTCAGCTACTATCAAATATCTATCTTAGGGTCGGTGCCTATGGGTAGCCTGTCAGACTACCAGTTCTCGTGGCTCATGATGCATCTTTCTGCAGGAAATTTCAACCACATTTTTTTTATTCAAATGACTGGGAGGGAGAACACGGACAGCTGCGCCAGTTAGGACCCTGCGTGCGGACGCAGACGGCGGCCTGGGGCGTGCTCGGGAGGCAAACCCTGTGTGCGGTGTCATGCCCGGGCCGTTCCTTCTCTCTTTGGATCTAAGAAAATAGGAATTAAGATTCATCCCTTTATGCTGTTTAAGGTATCTACTCAAGTGACAATGAAACAACCTATATGACCCTAACATATATTTATTCATGTATCAGCATAAAAACATACTTATTAATGTTCATAAGATGTGTTGCACTCTCTTGGGATGAAAAAAGTGAAAAGCACCCTGGCTGGTGTGGCTCAGTGGATTGAGTGTGGGCTGCAAACCAAAGAGTTGCCGGTTCAATTCCCAGTCAGGGCACATGCCTGGGTTGCAGGCCAGGTCCCCAGTGGGGGCCACGGGAGAGGCAACCACACATTGCTGTTTCTCTCCCTCTGTTTCTTCCTCTCTTCCCCTCTCTCTAAAAAAAATAAATGAATAAAATCTTTTTAATAATAAATAAATAAATAAATAAATAATAAAAAAGTGAGAAGCCCGCTGAAACTGTGGTGGGGTGATGACTATAGCGACAGGCAGTTAGAGAACAATGTGCCTGCACCCTAACCAAGCAGTATTGGAGGCAGAAAACCAAAATCAGTGTTTCTTGATGGGGCGACAAAAGGAGGAAGCTGCAGGAGCTTTATTAGGAGTAGCTGGGAAATGTTTTATGTCATGTGCTCACTCCCACAGCATTTGGGAGAAGGAAAGCCCCCAACCTACAAAGAACAAACAAAAAACTTCCCCAGGTCATTCTGACCTTTTCTCCCTCCATCTCCATGGGCCCCCCCTGTGAGGAGGCAGAGGACCCCAGCTCCCCCTAGGTCTGCTGCAGGGTAAGAGCTGAGGAGACCTTCAGAGCGGAAACAACCGTCGAGCTGGGTCCTTACAGGTAGCAATGAACCAGCATTCTAGAAGGGGATCATTGCTGAGGGCATCGAGGAACCTGAAACTCGGTCGCTGGGGAAGCTTGTAGGGAGACATGTGAGGATGAAATGGAACGAGACATCGGAAAGCCAGGCGGGAGCCCCATGTGCTTCATGAACAAGTGAGAATCCCACACGGTGTGACACGTGATGAGGCAAGCGTGTGGTTGGTGGGTGACGTCACATTCGCTCACTACTCTCAGCGGCATCACTGGGGGGGATGCGGTCCCTGGTGGGCGGGCCCTGCAGCTCCCGTCCGTTGTTGGGAAGACTGTAAAGGGCAAAGGCGGGCGCAGCGCTCTCGGAAAACCACAGAGAAGTTGTAAGGGAATGAGCAGCATCCCTGAGCTGCTGGCATTTTGGAAATCTATGAATACCGAGGCACAGAGAGAGAGTACCCATATTAGGTGGGGAAGGTGAAGCTATTGTTTGTCATCGACCAAGCAAAATGTCACGCGTACTTACTGACTCCACGCCATTAATCGGGAACACTTGTCTAAATGTGAGATGGGAACATTAGCATTGGTAACAGCTGATACGGCTTCATACACCACAATAAGCATTGTAGCTGGTCACTTATTTTATAATAATCCTGACAGTAACTTTATCCACTAAGCTTTAGTATTTACTCCTGTTACAGAGACAAGGCACCTGAGGTTTCTGTAAGTGAAATAACTTCCATAGGGTAGTCCGTTGTTAGGTCACAGGGTGGAAGTCAGAGCCAGGCCCAGCTGCTCTGGACCACGAGCTCTTTACCACTGAGTGATGTGCTGATGTGGAGGGATAAAGAATCCTGAAGCTCACTCTTCCTCTTCTTCAAAGAGCGGAATGCTGCCTGACAGGAGGCAGGGGCTCAGAGTCTGGCCTGCGTCCCCTCGGTGAGCGCGCGGGGCCGCCAGCCGCACTCTGCGTGAATATGAAGAGCATCACGGCCCGCACAGTATGGGAATGGTGGTCTACCCGTGTCGGGTTAGTGATGAAGTTCTGACGGCCAAAATGCTTTCGTTGTAGAAGATCACAAAGAATACAATTACCAGCAGCCATGATTTCTGGATTTGCAGAATCAGAGGTCTGACTCTTTCTGCTGCCTTGCTGTGTGGCAGCGTTTTCCACCTCTCTGGGCCTCCTCTTGCTCATGACTGACGTAGGTTTAACCATTCGAACCAAGTGTGATAACCACTGTACCAGATCGGCAGTCCAGCTGCTAGTCAGGGCTCGCAAATGCTGCTGTCCCCGTGACTGCGGGAGGGACGGGCCAGCAAGCCACCTCCAACCTGGTGTGCCTGAGGCCAAGGGCTTGAATTTTCAAGAATGGTTATCACCTCTAACATCATCAAAATGTCACATTCTTGCTTGTTTTCTCTAAGCCACAACACATAGTAAAGGCAAATAGGTATTTTAAATCACATATGCACACGTTAAAATTAGTGGAGCTATATTCTGGTACTGAGCTATGTTTATTATTTATAAAAAACTTCAAATATTTAAATGATAAGTGATCATTACATACTGCATTTAATGATTACCTAACCTGTGGAAATGTTTTATGCAGAATGCATATCTAAAAACACTAATATGAATAAATGAACGTTTATTTGCATAAGCTAACTTAGTTTACATTAAGTACTATTAAATGTTCTCTAATTCACCATGTTCTTTTATAGCTACTTTTAAAAATTACCATTACCCAGATTTCGAAATGCAGATTACATTCCTAATATACTATGACATTTATCAAACTACTTAAGATTTTATGAAGCCAAACATTCAAATTAAGGTACTAATCACTGTAAGCTAAGGAGATGTGGTATTATGTTTATTATTTATTGATTCAACATGCAAATTACCATGTGTGAATAATGATATTGAAAGTATTTAATTTTGGTAAAAATAGAATATGGTTAAAGGAATTTTTTTTCAATTGAAGACCCACACAAAAGTACATGTTAATGCAAATCAATGATTCTATTGACTAGGATAGAAAAGTTTCCACTTCCAAAAGAGGAGTTACATTTTCAAAGTTGAAATCACTTTATCATATTCATTTATAGTTATCCATCCTATTAATAGCATTTCCTTAAATACATTTGGCTGATGAAACAACTGTCTGGGAATTAGGGGCATTTTGTTTCATCTGCCTGTATTTTAAATAAACAAATTAGTGCTCTATATATTGATAGATTTCTTCAGCTGATGAAATACGATTGCTGTCTTCTTCTTTTGGCAAATCACTGGACCAACTTTCTCTTTGAGATTCTGACCAAATAAACATCAATCCAACTAGAAATTTTGTGGGACTTCTTAAAGACTTGAGCACAAACTTTCCACTTTCTTTTTAAAAGCAAATCTGGTAGAGCTGGGTTTTTCAGAGCTTTGTGTTCTAACCTACCGTGAACTTGAACTTGCCCACCGTGAGTCCACGGGCACGTTCTCAGCCCTGGACAAATGGTGCCTAGGGCTCCCAGCACCTGCCCAGGCTATGACTCGAAGGCAAACACTGATGATTTCAGGGTGAGATGCTCTGTGGCACCCTGGCACCAAATGCACCGCAATGACCTCCTGCTAAGCTGAGAGAATGAATGTGCCTCTGCCTTCAGTGCCGATATCCACCCACAGGGAAAATGATACCACATCCTCGGAGAATCTACCAGAATATAAAAATGTTACAATGGAAGCACCAAAAGCCCAGCAGTCTGCAGTGCAGACTGAAACCTGCTGTGGGCTTGTGCTAATACACAGACCGCTTTGGCACGTGCGGAGTTGGAAAGACACAGCCTTCTTGGGAAGTAACAATGACTTTGAAAGTCCTGCACGATAAAAAAATGTGCTCCTGTGACAGAGACTTTCTATTAAATCAACTTCTTCTTCAGGACTGGATGGGGCTGCTGGAAAATCAGCCTGGGTGAGTGGGCTCCGCACTGCCTGGAACTGGAGCAGGGAAGCTAAAATACACAAGGAACCACGCGGAAAGTCCAGGACGCGAGCACCGGAGGAGAGGCAAGAAACTGGAGCCAAGGGGAGACGAGAAAGCAAAATCATATTGGATGAGGCCAAGCACAGTGGGCTAGCAGCCACTGAGCTGTGCAGACATTGGGGACCCTGAGGGACTCTGTGCGTGGGCCAGCCTCCGAGTGCGGTGGCACAGGGCGGCTCACCTCTCCTGAAAGAGAAATGCATCATTTACTCAGCCTCTAGTTTCCATGTTTAGGGGGGCCTATGAGAACCGAAGTTGAAGGGACCCCCCAATGTTTGAGTTGGACGAGGTTCAGCGGACCCCAGGCCCAGAAAAGCTCTCTAACCGCTCTGTCCTGACACCACTTCTGGTTGGGGGAGTCCCGGTCACCCTGAAAATAAAGTGTAAACTCTCCATTTCTAAAGAAAACATCATGTTCTCCAAGATTATGCAAAAAAAACAAGAAGGGCGAGGGGAAAATGGGCAGCTTCGGATCATTTCGACCGATGTGACTGGGCTAGAGAACTAACAAAACAATCACTGCTTGCAAACTAACAGTTAAAAGAGTGTATGAGACTGTTATAAATAAGGAAACACTTTAGTCAACAGAGGATTTTAACTTTCAAAAGTGGAAAATGTTTTCTTTATGTCATTTATACTCACAATTCTTTGCAAGAAGGATCATTTAAATTGTGATAAATTTCATTAACCTTACAAAGGAGAAAATGTATCATCGTTTTTATGAGCCAGGCTTTTGACTGTTTTCTGATCCGGCCTGACCAGACCAAGCTGGAGTGTTCCAGAGAGTTCCATCTGGTTCTGAGCAGGGTGATGGGGACCCACAAGAGGGGGCCCAGATGAGAGTGACCAGGAAGGAGGGTGAGCTGGGGGCATGTTGTTGGAGGAACAGTCAACAAGCCAGCCTGGAAAACCACAGCTGCGGGGAGCCTGATATTTGGACGGGCTGTTACGTAACTGAGAACAGCAGACCCCCCGGCGGTGCCTCCCTCGGAGGCAGAATGACAGCCTCCCTCTGGCAGGGACACAGAGTATCAGCAGCTACAGGGATCCACTCACGTCCGGAAATGTCCAACGTCAAGGGCTCCAGGTGCGCAGCCCTGATTCTTAGCAATGCCGGAAGCGTCCGAGCGGCAAAACCAACGTTTCGGGACGTGGTGGAGTCCCCCTCACTGCTGAGGGGGACGTGGACGGGCGGGCCTTCGCACGCCATGTTCTTGGGTGGTCGCAACCTTTACGTCCAACCACTCGGGAGCAACACGTGCACCGTGATAGTGCTTCCTCACACTCATATGGTTACACACCCGTTTCTGGAATTCGGTTGCGCACCAAAATCAGGAGCTTTGGAAACGTGAAAACACCCTTCTACTCCAAGCCCCTTGAATAGCATTTCTGGTGCAGCGGGGGCAGGAAATCTATGTTTTCAAAGGCAACAGGTGATGGCGTTGTGTCCGGGCCACTGTTCGGAAGATGGAGCCCCTAAAGTCAATACAATGGGTTCCATCCCTTTGTCACCTGGTTAGGTTCCCAAAATTGTTCTTTTTAGTGAGTAAAGACAGGGCACTTGAACTCAGCAGCCAATTTGCTTAGGGGAGGCTTATCTGTGCAAGGGCAGCCGGCAATGTCGCTGCTGCTGCTGCTGACCACAGCAGGGTCAGCAATGACCGCTTGTAGGGCAGTCAGGACGCTCAGCACCTCACCTGCCTTGTCTAATTACAGGGTCGACCTCTAAATACGGCTTTCATTGCTTTTCCGGAGGAAGGCAAGACCCTTTGTTCTCTGAAGTCATAAATGATCAGAAACTTGGCTGTTTGAAATCGGGTCAGTGGGCCTGGGAAGCCCACTCCTGCCCAGAGTGGCCGCGTTGTTCTCACGCTGAGCAGCAGCCTCCATCTGCTCCCCAGGCGCCGAACTTCAGATAAGGGTTTGTCGGCAAAACACTCACCCCTTATCTTAACTCCATCCGTGGTTTCCAAGGAAACCGCATCCAGACGCTACTCCACTCGGTCCTGATGTTAACTTTTTCACATTACAGCCTTCCTCTTTTTTGGCGTTGTCAAAAGTCTGCTCTGTGTAAATATTGCCTAAAGGCCACCCTTCCCCCCCCCCCCAAGTCCTGAATCTTTAAGCCGGCTTCTCCGTTTGTTCGGTGAGATGCTCCGAGGGCCCTCTGCAGTCGTTTCCGGAGGCAGTGAGTGAGTGAACGCGCCTAACTTTGCAGGACTGCAGGCAGGCCCTCGGGGCTCTCCATCAGACGGGCGTATCAGCAGGTGTTCTGCTCCTTAATGTGAGGAGCGGGAGCACAAGGTTCAGGGAAGAACTCACGCAGGATCACAGAGTAAGTGACAGAATGAGGTCCCAACCCAGGCCTGTACGACTTCAAACCCACGCTCCGAACACCGAGCACAGAGAGTCACAGAATGGTGCACATGACAAGGACGCTAAGGTGTGCCATGCTGCGAAATTTAAATGAAGAACTAGGACTCGCACCCAGGTGTCCTGACCCCCTCACCCCCATCACGGGGCCCTTTTGTTCTTATTCAACGGCCAATCAGTAACTGTTCAGGCTTTCCCATCTGTAGCCCAGTGTGTTCATGGGGCTTCTGGGATACCCGGAGCCTTCCCTGGGACTCCCTCAGGCAACTCCGGGCAGCACCCAGAATTCCGGGTAGCTCTGGATTATGCCCTCCCTCAGAGATGAGCGTATAACCAGATCAAATTAACGTATTTCAATTTCTACAGCTGCTGAGACACAGTGGATCAACTACTTTCCTAAGTACAGTTTTTAGGCTTCCCTAAAGTGGGTGGATGATGTGAAAGCACCCTCCTTCCCATCCTCTTCCACCCCGCCCCCCAAAGTCCGCGTACACGGGTGACCGCCTATTCTGCATCTCTAGCCAACCCCGAATGACAGCTAAGGCAGTACGGTGTGGTGACCCAAGTCCTGCCAGCGGGAAGCCGGGGAAGCAGCAACAGCCATCAGAAACTCAGAAGCACTGTATTTACTAATTACGGCCGCTTATTTCCTGAATCCCCTCGAGCCCCATCGGAAGAGCCCTCAGTGTGTAGCAGCAGCCTCCACCTCAAGCCAGCGAGGCTTGGACGCGGCCACAAAGCTAATGGTGTTCAGTGCAAGCAGAGTGACAGCCAGTCGGATTCGTGCAAAAGGCCCCGTTAGATGGATGGGAGGCGTGGAGGGGCACTCTGCTGGAATGCGAACGGATGACTCAAGGGCCGCCAGCACGCCGGCCTCCTCAAACAACTGGGCAGAGAAGTTAGGGACGGGCTCTCCAGAACCCGGTGATGTGAACTGAACAGCAAAGGAGTGAGTCTCTGAGGGAACGAAGGAAGTCCTTGAAGAGGTTTGCAAAACCAAGTCTGTCTGCAGATACAGCCTCGCAGTTGTAAGATAATGCATTATATTTGTGGGGTTTTTTTTCAAGATAAAATTTCAACGACAACTTTACTTCTATGAAATTCTAGGGCCATTCAAAGTGGATCAAGCTTAAGTGTCCGCATTCTGTCAACAACCGTCTCTGATCGGGGAGGTTTCCTGGGGAGAAACAGGTGCGTTTGGGAGTCCTCGCTCTCACTTTTCTTGCTGAGTGTCACATCTCTGTTCTTTTCCTGGCTGTCCATCCTTCGTCACACAGCCTGTGTCCACACATGTCAGTCCTGTGCTTAGTTCTACTCTCTGCGACTTGGCTTCCCGGCTCCTTCTACCCAAAGCGTGGTCTGCACACCAGCCAGGTGTGCACCGCCTGAGAGCTTGTTAAAAATGCGGGATCTCAGGCCCTGCACCTTTGTGTTTAGGAAGCCCTGTCCTGGGCAACTCGGAGTGCCTGTGCTGCAGTGCACACGCTGTGAAGTCCAGCAGCCACCCTGGTCTTCCTCTCCCTCTCTCTCTCTCCTCTCCCTCCCTCCGTGTCTCTCTCTCTCTCTCTCTCTCTCTCTCTCTCTCTCTCTCTCTCTCGCCTCCACACCCAATCATTCTCAAAGTTCCACACAAGGTGTCCAGTCCCTACCTTCCTCATCTTTTTCTTTATTCTTACTATGGCACCAAAAAGCCCCCTACCTGCTCTCTTCTCCCAACCCTCTGTCTCCTCCTCACCCTCTTCCCAGTGTGAGTCCAGAGTCGATCACTCCTCTTCCTGCAACTCTTTTATTTTTAGAGATGGGAAGAAGGGAGGGAGAGAAACATCAATGTGTGGTTGCCTTTTGCATGCCCCTTACGGGGGACCTGGCCTGCAACCCAGGAATGTGCCCTAGTCTGGGAATCGAACCGACAACCCTTCGGCTCACAGGCTGGCACTCAGTCCTGTAGCTTTTGAAAGAGTCCTTGTGGTGTGTTCTGTTCTCCTGGGGAGTCACAGGAGCTGGCAGGTTCCTGCTCCCTCTCCACCCCCAGCCCTCTGTGCCATCCCCACCTCGCACTCCTGATGGGCCCCACCCCAAGCACCTTCGAGCTCCTGAAAGAACCAGTGATCCCTCTCTGCCCAGCGGCCCCTGTTGACATGCGATCCCCAGGGCAAAATGGCCTTTCCTTCCCGATCTATCTGGGAAATTCTACTGACTCCACCGAAAACCACTGTCCCCCGAAGCTTTTTAGTCCCACCCAGAAGGAACAAACTGCTAACCTGTTTAGGTCCCACTGCCCCTTGCTCACGCTGCACGTCACCATCTAGGGGAACTGTGCTCACAGATGGATGCCTGCCTTGCGTCCGTCAGTGCCGCACTGGAACGTGAGGCCTTGAATGACAGTGAACTTCGCCAGCCTCCGATGGCCTGCACCGAGGGTCCGCATGCAGAGAAGGGTCAGCAAATCCTGTCAAACGCACACATGATCCGGCAGGAAACAAACCTTGGCCTGCAAATAGTAGTTCTAAATCACATTTTTGTAGGAAAACACTGACTTCCACATTACTGAAAGGCAAAACATATGAGAGCAAAGGTATTTTTTATCACTGGCATATTTACCAATCAGTCCTGGGAGAAAAGCCACAAAGGTTCACACGAAGGAGGGACCCCCATTACTGGGCAGCAGCTATGAGTGGTCCCCAGCTGTGAATCCAATAACTTCTTGAAAACCTTAGGGACTGCGGTATGGGTTAAACCGTAGCCTAAGCACGCATGTTTAGTGCTTAGAAAGGGGAACTTTGGTTTGTTTTGTTTTGCTTTGTTTTGTTTTTAAAAGCCTGGAAAGAGAGGAGAGGGAAGACGGAAAACGTGAAGTGCAAACCGTGGGGATTTTCCAGGCCTGAATGGCAGCCAGGCTGCTCGGGCGGTGCAGCAAAGGCGCCGGGGAACCCTCGCACACCACCCTCCCCTCCGACGTCAGAGCGGGGCTCCCAGAAGGGCTCGATCAAGGTTGCCCGAAGTGAAAGAGACGGAGAGGGGGAGAGGGAGAGGGAGAGAAAAGGGAAGAGGGATGGGAGAAAGGGTAGAGGAGAAGAAGAAAGGAGGGGGGAGAGGAGGGAGAAGGAAAAGGGGAGGAAGGGGCGGGGGAGGGAGAAGCGGCAGGAGAGAGGGAGAGAGAAGGCATCGCAGAGACACCCCACCTCTAACAAGGGCGGCATGGCGGTGTGCCTCCGCGGGAATGTTTGCACACCCCTGCACAAACCCGAGCAGAAGCCTCTCTACCGGAGTTCGTTTTTGACCACACACCTGTGTCCCAGATTACGGATAGGTATTAGAATCCAAACTTTTCCTTGTCTGCATGTACGCGTGGTTTTGAATATGATTTTGAATATGATTTTAAATGAGACATACTCTTTTTTTTTAATTTTTAAAATATTTTATTTATTTATCTTTAGAGGGGAAGGGAAGGAGAGAGGGAGAGAAACATCAATGTGTGGTTGCCTTTCATGCGTCCCCTGCCGGGAACTGGCCCGCAACCCAGGCGTGTGCCCTGACTGGGAATCGAACCGCGATCCCTTGGTTCACAGGCCCGTGCTCAATCCACTGAGCTACACCAGCCAGGGCTGAATATGATTTTCTCCATCAACGCACGGTCCTTTAGGAGCCCTGATATTTCCACGTGACTCCCCTCCTTCTCAAGGCAAATCCTCTTTTCTTAATCACGGTCACAACCTTTCGCAGCCTTTTTACACTCAGCAGCCCTAGAGCACGGCTCAGATCACCATCACGATTTTATCTGATCAATCAAAAGAGGTCAAAGCGTAAAACACTGGGACAAAAGATGCACGTTGACCAAGGACGGGCTCAACACCCTGACGCGCAGAACCAAACTCCTCACAACCTGAATTCTATCTCATGTTAGGGCCCAGAGTAAAGCGCACTGCCCATGGCCCTGAGCAAGTGAACAGTTAAGATTATGAAGAGCTGAACTTTTAAAATGAGCTCAAGCACCTTTCCTCGTGAAATTCTTGCCGACCATTTCAACTAACGGCACTAATCCGCCTTCTCCTACCCTCCACTGTACTTGTAAGAGTGCAACTCTTGGCTCAAACGTACATAACTGCTTATATTTTCTTCCATTCTCAGAGAAGTGACTCAAGAGATGACGCCGTATCGTATGTAGTTTGCTTTCTTCGGTGCACTACAGCTTCTGGCCCAACGAATGAACTTAATAAATGTTTAATAGAGCAACGCCTTTAAAGGTCGACAAGAGGATAATAACAAACTTCTACTTATGTGTTTCTGACAACACCACAGAGTGCAAACTTAGGCTGAAGAAATATGGAGAGAACAAAAAACAGTGGACAAAACAATCATCTAGTTAACGTCAATAACAAGAGACAGCCTTTGCCAAACAGTTTTCCTTCGCTTGTCCACTGTCAAGCCCATAACTCTATGCGCCCTTGGACCTCTTCCAGATATCGATCGTTCCTCAGCTCCTCCCAACACCCTTCTCATTAGTCCTTAACGGCAGAGAAACAAAAAGGCCGAGGAAAGGAGGTGACGCGCTTGCACAGCTTCCTCTCCGTGGCGGTGGCTTTCGCCACCCGGTTCTTCCCTGTCTTCCTGACTCCCGTTCAGAAAACTCCAATTCTCACGACACTTTCAACCACAAAGCACGCCTGGTTCACTTCGAATCCAGATCTTCCGACGCTCCTGGTCCACTACGCTTGCCTGCCCAGAGCTTTTATTTTTTTTTGTTTTAATTGTTGCTCTTGTGCGGTTATCTGTCTTTCACCCCCGTCCCAGCCCACCGCCCCAGAGAACAGGCTGCCCAGAGCCTTGAACTCACTAGACACTTAGCGGTGCAGGGCGGCTGCTGCTGCGGAAACTCACCCTGCAGGACTTCTGCCATGTAGGGGCCGTTTTACGGAGCAGGCTGCAAATGTCATCTGCCGCCGTCCTTTGCTGCTGGGGGTTATTTACTACCACCCCAGACTCGGGATCCCTGCTCAACACGCATTTCAAATTGCATGAGGGAGATAAGCCTGATGAAACAACTAGCAACAAGCTTTCGGAAAATTGCCCATCTGAAGATCCAATTGTATTCTTCCACGCTGCCACCGAAACGTCCTCTTTCCGATCCCCCGGCAATTTTCCCACCACTTTGCGATGTCTCTCCCTAAACAATATCTTTCGGAAAAGCTTTTGGCGATAATTGAGCACTTCGGTCCACCCTGGCGAGGTGGGCGAATTAGAAAAATCTGAACACGGGCTCCGATGAAAAGGAAGCAGGGCTCAACCCCCTTCCTCGAGACTCAGCGTCTCCCGGGTGACAGCTTTGCTCTGTCACCACCAGCGACGGACTCGGTGACGGGAACGTGTTCCCTCTCAGTTCTGGGCTCAGCTCGAAGCATTTGTTGATTGAGAAGATGCCAATGACTTACCCTTCATCTTCCCCCAGATGATTCCAATTATTTTTAAAAGACAGAGTCTGAAATCAGTATTATTGTTCGTGTGTGCACGGGCATGCACACACACGAGGACATTCTGAGAATGTGATTGCGGGGGTTCAAATACCGGCCTCGCCGTTTATTAGCGATGTGACCTAGACTTGCTCGCTTCCCCTCACAGCACCTCAGATCCTCACCTGTGAAGGGGCTGCAGTAACAACACCCATGCCTAGGGTCTGCCTGCATGAGGATTAAATGAGTTCACACAAGGAAAGTTCTCGGACCAGCGCTGGGGAGACAGGCTGCCATTGGCCGCGCCCCACGGCGCTGTGGGGTGGGCATGGTGGACCCTTCCTTCCTGGATGCTCTTAGCAGTGAGTCCCTGCGAACCAACCACGTTAGAGTCAAGAATATGTTGCACTTTCAAGACTTGGAGAAAAGCCTTTGTATTAGTAAGTCGCCCCAAAGTTTGACGATCTTCACTTCTTTATCACAATTTCCATCTCCACCCTGTCTGCCACAAAGACGAGGAAAAGATACGGGGCCTCTTGGGCACTGGAAAAACGACTGCCGTAGACTGAGTTTTCCTTACCAGCCGGTCCCCGGGGTCGGAGCTGTGTGGTAGAAATCCTCACAAAGGCCTGAGGAGGTGGGCTCTCCTATCACCCCCAATTTCCACGCACAAGTCCAAGGCTCTGGGAGGCTGCACATGAGCCACGTGTCAGAGCAGAGAGGGTGGGTGTTGGCGTGTGCACAGGGACAAAGCTGAGCTCCTCCATGGGACACTCTGGTACGGAAGGGACTCTGCAGGGGACTCAGTTTCATATCCTTCCCCAGTGGGAGAACGCAGAGCGGCAAAGCTGGTGCAAAATTGAAGTCTTCTGCCCTATCATCCCTCAGTCCCAGCACCCCGCCCCCTTCTCTCCCCCTGGCCTAATCCTGAATTTACATTTTCCCACTTCTTCAATTCCAAGTGTCAGGGGGAAAAGAAAAAGCGTGTGCCCAGAATGTATTCCTCCCCCACACCATCCAGTTTTCCTCCTTTGAAGCAGCAACAGCAGCTGCCGAGGGAGGATCCCCCAGGGCTTCTCAGATGAAGGAGGAGATGAGAAGACAGAAATCCCCGCTAAATTCATTCTTTCATTAGTGGAAACTTTTGAGATAACCCTGCAACCTCAAGGCAGGAATGGCAAAGCACTGAATTCCAGGAGCTGTATGGGGTCGCTAATGAATGACCACAGGCCAAACGAAGGGGAGCCAGTGATTGGACACCCAGATCCCTGTCTTCCCTAATTGGTTTCATGTAAACTCCTGCTTCCTACAGCCTACAGCCTCTTCCGCCTTCCCGGTTACCGGAGACGAACTGCATTAGCCAAGGGCGAGAGGAAGAGAAGATTGCTTCCCTGCATGGCTGAGGTTTTAGAGACTCGGGGATTATCGAGAAAACACAGAACAGGACTTGCAGGCAGTACTTTTAGGCGTAGACCCAAAGCGCTTGCATTCTACCCTGAAATGTGGAAGGAAAAAGCATTCTTAACCGTAGGCAAAATGTTTCACTATTTTACACGGTCCACTCGTCACGTGCACATTCATCGGACAAACGCGGAAACACCCATGCAAAATGCAATATATTACACTGGCTTGTTTTGCAAAAAAAATAAAAAATAAATAAATAAGGAGGGTGTATTGCAATTTCACACTGAGAACGGTCTCATTTTTACACTGAGGTCAGGACCTGAACAAAACAGCAACATACTCATTTAATAAATATTTACGGAGAACCTACTGTGTGCTAGGCCCTCCCCTAACTATTGAGAATACCCCAGTGCACAAGCCAGGCAAAGTCCCTGCCTTCCTGGAACTTTGTTTCCGGTGGAGGAAACAAACAGCGGCCCAGATGAATAAGCAGCACACGGAGAACGCGCACTTGTAACAAGTTCTAAGGGGGAAACGGCAAGGCAGCCAGGGGCAGTATGAAGCAACCACATGGAAAGAGCAGACATGTGAGACGGCATGATCCGCAGGGGCCTTCGGAGAAGGCGCTCTTGGAATTCGAGCAAAAAGGAAGCCAGAAGAATCTGGGGACTGCAGTTCCACCAGAGGAGAGCACACCCAGAGATGCCGAGCTGGCACGGTACCTTGCATCTCTGAGGACACGGAGGGACGCCAGGGAGGAGCAGTACGGGATGAGATCAGCAACGTGCGAGGAGGCCAGACTGCGTAGAACCTTCCAGTTCTTGCTAAATATGTTGAGCCTTACCATGAGTGAGATGGGGGGCCATGCAAGAGTTTTAAGCATAGAAATAACATAATCTGACTTAAATTTTAACAGGACCCCTCTGGTTGGGGGGGAGGAGCGGACTGAAGTGGTACAAGGTCGGTAACCAGTGGCTTCCGTGACAAACCGAATGATACGTGACTGTGGCTTGGAGCAGCATGGTGGCAGTGGGGTTGGGGATAAATGGTTAAATGCCAGGTGTGGTTTGAAAGTAGACATCAGGAGACCTGCTGATGGAATCGATAAGAGATGTAAAGTTAAAAACCAAAAAAAGGTAAGTGAAGGCTGACACCCAACCTTTTGGGCTGACCTGCTGTAGCACGGAGTTGAAATGGGAGACCCGACGGCACTATAGGACTGACTGCGTACGTGTGTTTTTTCCTGATTTCTTTGAGGTTTGGCTTTGTTTGCTGGAGAAGGGGAAGGCATAGTAGGAGCTCATTTTAAACACGTTCAATTTAAGATGTCTATTAAACACCCAAGTGGGGATGTCAAGTAAATAATTGGATAAGAGACCTGAATTGATAGAGCAGGGCTGAGGGGAAGAAATGAATTTGGGAGTCATTAGCATATAGATGAGGGGGAAAAAATCAACAAAAGAGGCGAGAAAGATGAGTCGGAAAGTCAAGTCGGAGGAAAACTAGGTGAATGTGGTCTCCTCGAAGCCCAGTGAAGAAATCATTTCAAGGAGGAGAAAGTCAAAGTCTGATGAATATAACTCATAGGTCAAGAAAGCAGAGGATGGAGAATTGACTGCTAAATTTAGCAATGTGAGTCACCGCGGGCCTTGATAAAAGCAGTATTTATCAGTGGAGTGGAGAAGTGTTGAGAAAAACTTGATTAGGAAGAAAAAAACCAAAGATGATGAGTACAGACAATTCTTCCAAAAAGGCATGCTCTAAAAAAAAAAACCAAAAAACCAAAAAAAAACAGTGAGAAAGGAAGGAACAAATAGAGAGAAAGTGGTATGAAGAAAATACTGTGTATTTGTATTTGTATACTGCTGGAATAATCCATTAGAAAAAGAAAGCATTGTTGTCAGAAAGAAAGGGCAGAATTAAGAGCCGTCTTGGAGGGAGGGAGGTGGACTCGACTGAGGGCAGTCCACCCAAAGGGTGGTCCAAAAATGCCAGCAGAGTACCAGCTAGGAGACTCAGAAACGCAAGCTGCCTGGCCTGACGCTGGAGCTAACGTCAGACTCCCAGGGAGCACCCAGGAACCTGGGTCTCAATAAGCTTGCAGGTGACTCTTCTGCATGATGTCTGAAAGGGACAGCGCACAGGGGAGGGGCCAGCCTTGCCTGGACGCCAAGGATGGATCCGTGGCAGGAGGAGGAAGAGGGGAGCGCGTGGGCCCAGGGGAGCTGGGGGAGTACAGGCGGCCGTGGGACTGTAGGGAGTCCTCTCGCAATTGCCTTGACCTTTCAGTGAAGGAGAAGCCAGGCCAGCGGCTCTTCTTCTCCACCTTGAGTTGGACTATTCACTCCAGGACCCCGGAGTGACTTGAGTCACTCAGCAACATTTATTCTCTTCACCCACCAAGACTGAGCAGAGAGCCAGCGGATAGCCCGAGTGAAGCCACGGAACTCTGCACCTGCTCGGGGCCTGAGCTGATCTACACCGTCAGACCCTGCCCCAGCCATGCCCCAGCCATTTCTCACCAAGAGCAGGGCTGCCGCTCACAGAGCACCTGACATGCGACAGGCACGTTCAGATAGAGTCTCTCCTTGGGTCTTTCTGGGAACCCTTTCATACAGCTGCGTACATCTTATTTTACAGACCAGAGAAAGAAGACTCATCGATGGAGCTATTCATACACCTGACCTTTCACAAACCAGGCCTCCATCCAGGGCCGACAGCACCCCAAAGTGACTGCAACACAAGCACTGTCCCCCATCTTCCTCCTTGCACACCACGCTTCCCACTGTCCCTGCTTAACCTGCTAACAAGAGCCCACTTGGCTCTTCTCTAGGGGTCACTTTGGCTTAACAGCGCTTTGCACCAGCCACATAGTTCACCTGTCATCATTCTTCCCCGCAGCCAGCCTCTTCCGCTGCGCCTCCTCCGCCAGTAAGGTCTTCGCTGGTCTCTGCAGCCCCATCTCCTGTACCTCTTTCCTCTCTTCCTCAGACCTTCTGCAAAGTTTAAATGTTTTAAATTACAGTGAAGTGCATGTAGGCTATTCCTCTTTTAATTTTTCTGTTTCAGAAACAATCCCAGCCTCTTTTCTCATTTTGCTCCAGGTCAAACTTTTGGGTTCTCAACCATATTTTATGTGACCACCAGGGTCTTTGCATGCATTTGATTTTTTCCAATCTGCCTGAGCTGAGTTCAGCAGAAACCCCTACACACCTACCAACAAAGGGCCCCCAAACTAGAAAGTGCATTGAGCATCGAAGCAATAGTGACTGTTTTGCTCCAGATTAAGGGAAAAAAGTAAAATTCCAAGGACGGGACATTCTGACATTACATAAGTCACCTATAAATCTTTTTGGTCATTATTTATTTGCAATTATTTATTACATAGGCTTATCATTAAATACTCTGAACAATAGGAAGACAGGCTACCATTAATCAGTATCACTCAGCATTCCATTAGCAGTAACATACTTTGTAGGTTTTAATTGATCCACATTGAGATTGTAAAAAGAAAATATGTGGCCGGGTCACATTTTCTGGTGAAATTACCAGAGTTACCAATATTTGTTGTTTACATTGTTTTTGTTGTTTTTAAACAAAAGTGTATAGGTAATGCTGTAGAGGTAACTAAATCCAGAGATTATCTTGAATTAAAGTCTGAATAAAATCATTGGTAAGTAGTTGTAAGACTGTTGCTAAATTAAACATTTTCGTCATCCATGTAGGACACGTGATTTTTGCTAGGTCACTGCGGTTGTGTGATCTAGCGAACGTGACTCTTCTCTGAACTCCATATGTGGGTGCATCACCACCCAGCGACTCCATCTACCGCCGGCAGCTCACGTCCAGGGTAACAATAAAGTCTACATTTTCCCTAAAGTCATACTTCTTCTACGGGTGCTTCTTATCCTGATGAACACCACTCACCACCCAAGCCCCAAACCTGAACATTTCCGAGGGTAACTTTCTCTCTCTGACTTTTCCCATCTATTCAACCACCAGGTGCTGTCAATTTGACCCGAAATCTCTGTGGAATCCATCCTTTGGAACTCTACTCCCAGTTCCACACCCCAGGACCTTGTCATCGCTCACCTCCACTAGGACAATATGTCCCTAAATGACCTTCCTGTCTGTGATGTTTTGCTCTTCCTGCAATCCCCTCCCCCACTCGTCTAACCTGCATCATGAAAATGCCAACGTAATCATTTGAGACATAACACTAATGATTTCACTGCTCTGCTTAAATTCCTTGAGTTACTAACAAGGTCATACCCAGACACCTTCACGGGGGCCCTGAGCCCGGCATCTGGTCACGGTGACTATTTCCAGCCTGGTCTTTTCTCAGGGACTCCATCGCCATTCACTCTCTCCTGGAACTGCTCTCACCGCCGGGTTTCCTGCCCTGAAGACAGGCTCCTACTCCTACGCGGAAAGTCACCTCCCCATCTGCAGACTAGAACTTCTAAAGTGGAAATTGTAATGATAATCACTTCACTGGAATATGAGAGCACCACAAAACATTTAGGTCTTTGCAAATGGTAGTTATGTTGATTTCCCACAACTAATAATCATTGGAATGAAAGCTTTTCTATTTCAACGTGTGCCATTTAAACCTGCTCTCAGAACAGCACATTATAGTTTTTATGTCGTTCATAAACATCATCGAATCATAAACGTTCACTATTGTTCTCTTTCAGCCTTTAGTGTGGTTATTTGCATCTCTGGGAAGTTACAAGAAGCATTCCATTTACGCTGGGTTTTTATTTCTTCTTTTCTTTTGGATTTGCAATTAAGAGCCTGGTTTCCTCTGACATTCAATCCTATATTCTTCCAAAGAGACAATTATTTTGTCAACTGACAGTTCCATTAATGCATATAATTACTATCTGCCATACCGCATCTTAAATTATCCAGTAATTGTATGTACATTTGTTTTCAATTTTGGAAATTAAGCTCTTGAAAAGACACTCCCCTCCCTTATGAAAGTCAGATAGAGTTACAGGTGTAGTTCTAAGCAATATTTGTAAATCTGCTTTGCTTTGTGTTATTGCCAAACTGTAATACTAAAATGAAATTCAGTCCTTTCTATGAACACCCTGCTATTTAATGCCAAGTTCGGTGTATAAACTATTGTGCTTTTATCCTCATGGTTTATCATATGATATGATTATTGAAAGATAAAAATAAGTAACATCTGATTTTCTGGACACTTGGTTAAAAAATAAAAGACAACTGAAATCCTTTGGCTATAATTAAAAACAAAACAAAACAAAACAAAACAAAACAAAAAACAATAGCCTGGTTCCCAGGTAATAGATGCAAGGAAGATTTGAGGAATATCTCAGTATTCCCCCCAGTTTAAGGCTGTTTTTGAGACTAGATGGGGCACACATTTCAACAAATATGTGTCTCGTTCAGTTTTGTGGCAGCCATTTCTTTATTTCCCCTGCCTAAACTGTTTAAGAAAAATATATATCTTTGGCTGAAAAGTCCAATGGCAAACAATTTCAGAATTCCCCTAAGGAATCAAAACAATATTTTTTCCCTTTTTATAACAGCGTCCTTTTCATTCAACCGTATTTCCCTTTGTATCATATCTCTATATTTTTATTTTAGACCATATATGTTATACAAGACAATGGCCTCTGATTTATTCCATTCGGGATCTGAGATTCAGATGTGGGCCATCTGCGGTATTTGCAAAGGATATAACAAAGTTAGCCATGAGCTCCAATGCCATAATACATTTGCCAACAAGTAGTGTCTAATAAACAAGTCATTCACTGAATTTTACAGCTGAAGGAAACCTTGGAGAGCAGGAGTCCAACCCCCATATACTGTAGAGAAGGGGGAAAAAACTTGAAGCTAAGGAATTTTGATGTCACCGGCCAGTCACGTGACTAACTACAGGAGAACAAGAACAAGACCCTCAGGCTCAGTCACATGCTCTCTCCTGAGACAGACTCCTGGCATCGGGTGTCCGTCTGCCGTTCCTCACAAGGAGAAAGCAGAGCCAAGTGTGTTTTCCAGGTGCCGAGCATCTACTGGAAACACATGCAGTTTCTGGAAGGGAAGCTCTTCTCTGAGGCTGTCTCTCCTGCCTGTCCACCTGCAAGGTGCCTGCTTCCCCACAGCAGCCGCTGTGCATCTTTGGGATGTTCCTTAGAGGCCAGGAAGCTAATTTTAGGCTCCTGTTTTTAACAGTCTTTCACTCTCCTCTTGGGAATTCTGTGCAAACTTTCGTTTTCATGATCTCTCTGTGCCTGGGGACACGTGTAGGTATGAAGTCCGCTGTCTGAAATGCGTCCGTCAGCAGAGACCTCCATCCAAAGGCGCATTTTTTAACGAAGGGCAAAGAGCAATCGCACTCCTGCGGCCCTGGAGGAATGGGCTCTGTGGGTGCTCGCTGCCTCCAGTGGGGTAGGAGCTGCCCAAGGGGCCCCCTCCTGCCAACCTCCGCTCTGATGCTCACCAACCAAGCCCTTCCCAGAATATCCCTGGGATGAACGTCTGGGAAGGGAGGCCAGGGCAGAGCAGGGCACTTCTCTGCGGGCGGGGGCAGAGGTTCAGGGGGCTCCTCCCAGGGATTACAGCTGGAGAGTGGATCTCCTTTCATGTGTAGATACGGCCGCTGCAGTCCCGCCTCCCGCTGCCGGCCCAGCCCTGGGATCTCCATCAGCCTCTGTGAACACTCATTAGCTCCACGGCCATGAGCCCTCCACTGCTGAAGCTTGGCGCTGTGCTCAGCTCCTTGGCCATGATCTCTAACTGGATGTCCCAAATGCTCCCTTCCTGGGTAGGACTGAACGGCATGAGGCTGTCGACGCCAGACACCTTAGTAAGTCACTGGGGTGGGTTTGGCCATCTCGGGAAGTAGGTGCATTAAACCGGTGCGCTTGATTCTGTAAATTGCAAAGGCTCAGATTTTGCTTCTGTATGTGGTAACTTCAGGCATTTTTTATGAACCCTTAAATATTACATGAAAAAAAAAAAAGAAATAGACTTCCCAAGATATTACCTGTGAAAGGAAATGCTCATTAAATTCTTAATCATCAAAAGCTTTAATTTAACTATATTAACCTGAGGTTTGGAAAGATTCTTAAAGAAATCTGTTTTCCTTCTAATTATTTTAATTCTTCCTTTAATGTCTGTAATGTCCCTGTAATTTTTCCTATACAGGCTCTTCTATCTAATCTAGTTGTGCTGTGGCAGGTTCTTCCTTGGAACTGACTTCCTGTGGCTCTTTGCAATGCATGCAGTCAGAGAAAGCAGCCTCTTTTAAACATAAATGAACAAAACTTCAGCAGTTTAAAGTATGCCAGAAAGTCCCTAAGAAGCTAAGAAACACCAAGAATACGTAACTCGCTTGATAAAAATCATCTCTCTGCATTGTTTCATTTTTTATACCGACTTTTCCTATTACAAGTGTAACTCTTATAGTCTTCCTTCACCTAAAATTAGCAGTTTTTTAACCCTTGCCAAATTACAGCAAAACCTCATCTGATAGTTTGAACAGGCTGCAGTGTGCAATACTCTCAGACCTTTCAAATAAAAACTATTGGTTTCTCCAGTAGTGGTTTATAAATTCAAATGGGACTATCCTAGAAAGACAATTTTCCTGCCATCAAATAAAATGCACAGAAACAATTAGTACTTGGCGGTCTTCACCTTTGTATCTTATCTGATTTTAACCACAGGATTTCCCCAGTGAATCAGAAAAAGCCAGATATTGAAAGGAATGCTCTATTTTCAAGACTTGCATGCAGTTACTGATAAAATTAATCTATCAATCAATGTGTAATTAACTGAATAGAGTCGGGTCAAATTAATTATGTAATTTCCCAGATTAGCCCAGCACTGAGGGCATTAGCAGAGGACCTGGGAGGTGCTTGGTGACACCCCCCCTCCCCCCACCAAAGGTTTTGGCCGCCCCTGAGTCACTTAAGAAAACTCCGTGCCTCTGCATGGCTTGCGTGGGGGGTGGACAGATGGAAAAGAGATTTTCCATCCCTCCTGTGAGGAAGGCAGAATGTGTCATCAATAAACAATGACAAAGCCAAGAAACTCACAATGCTTAATATTTACTGAGATTTTTCTCAATGTTCAGATTTCCTCTGTGTTCAAATGCCTGATGGTTTGGAACAACTGAGTTGTTGAATGAACTCTCTCGAGAAACGAATCTAAACTAAGAAATCCAGGGCCGAGTTCTTTGTCGAACTTGGCGCCTTGCTTCTGAGATAGATATCCTGCATGCGGGCAGACGGTGGTCTGTTTCACTTCCTATTGCTGTTGATGGAGAAGAATCAAATTTCCAAAGTGATGCGTCATTCCTTTAGGACTTCCAAGCCACCTTGTGATTTTAGAGTAACCTATTTTCTTTACTTCCTGGTGGGCAATCCGTTGGTTGGAAAATACACAGCACCGCTCTGGTTTATGGGATGTGCCGACGCAACCAAATATTCCTTTGGGTGAAAAAACCGCAGAGAGTTCAGGGTCGTGTGCACTTTGGTATTTTCTGGAATGGGCGGAGAAACCAGGTGGCAGAAGCTCTTTCTTTCCTTTTGCATGCTGTCAAGAAGTGGCATTGCTCGCCGGTGGGCAATGTCTAAGAGGGCACTTCCCTACCTTCATTATTCAGGATAACCGCTCGTACTCTAGAATTCCCGTGGCAGCAAATGGACGACTCTGTATTTCATAGATTAACGTCATAAAATGTTAACGCTGGGAAGGCTCTTAGGAACCATCCAAGCCCATAATTTTCACGCTGTTTTTGGCAGGAATGCCCCCCTATTTTTTTTTTAATTAAATCTTACATAAGCAGGCTGAATAAATGATATTTGTGGCATGAAACTTGACGTGGAAATCCAATCTGGAAAGCAGGTCGCTGGTCACACAAATAATAAATGATGGGAGGAGGCATTCACTGGGCCGCTGCCCTCCATCCCGCCGCCCAGTTAACCCCTGCCCCAGGCGAGGGACCCACACTCAAACCGCAGCACTCCCACGAGCTGCGGTGCAAATGTGACTGAACCCAACAGCCTCATTCTACAAGTGGGAAGGCGGACCCAAAATGTGCAGGCGACTAAACGCATTTCTCCAGCTGGTTAAGGACAGGGCCAAGCGTGGAAGCAAGTCACCCGATGGCACTCCTGGCCACCGCTGCTGGCTTCTCTCTGCGCTGCTCAGGTGGTTTCCAGTGACCCTGGACTCCCATTTGCTTCTACTGAAGGGTGGGCAGTTCCTTCCCGGCAGGGAGAGCCATGAGGTCCAACCCTTCTGGCTTTCTTACTCTGTTCTCATTCTGATCAGACGGATGGCATGAGCCTGCAGTTGAGCATACACACACACAGTAGGTCTTAAAATTGGATTCATGCGCATTTGTGACATGAGCATGTGGCAAAAAGTGCAGATTTGCACTAATAGGAACACAGTTTTCTTTAGAAGCATAATTTTAAAGGATATGAAAAAAAATTTTTAAGAAGACAAAATATTAATAATTAAAGGGGAATTCAATCTTTGTAAGGCAGGTGTCTCTGAAACAGTGTTATAAAACTTGATTGTTTCAAATGTTGAAAAAGGTTTTTCAATTTCCAGGATATTTTTATTAGTCAGTAGTTAAATCCAGCTCCTTATGAAGAGCTAAGCTCTGTCTTGTTTTTCTTAGAACCCTGAAACATCCCTTCATCCTCCTCTCGGGCCCTGTTTCCTTCCTTTCTTTTGTTCCCCTTCTGATCTTTCCCTGGGCCCATCCACCTCTGGAGGAGCCAGCTGGCTCCGCAAAAGCTCAGGCTCCCCGGAGGCGTCTCTCTGGTGCTGTGTAACTTGCCCTTGATGCTGAGCTCCTTAGAAACCCCCCGCTCTGTGGACTGCACACCAGGCAGAAGGTGGAGAAGAGCAACTGAACAGGGGACTGTCAGCAGACACCCGGGGTCCTCAGGAAGCCCACCCCGCGGAGGTGAGGCGAGACGATGCCCCGAAGGGCCTTGTGGGCAGAGCAATTTGCTTGTTACAATTTCAAGTATCCAGCTGGTTTCTCTTCTGAACTTCCCACTTCAGCGGGTGAGTCTGTTTTCAGGGCTGCCGAACAAGGACGATCGCCTGATGCCAACTCTCAGCGCTCTCCGATCCTCTCCGTGGCAACTCCCAGGGAAGGTGCCTGGCTTCTCCGTTTTGTGAGGACTGTTCTTCCCCATTTTGTGAAGGAGCACCCAAGCAAATCAAGGATGGAGAGATGGGTGAGAGAACAGAATGGTATATCTTGAGAGCCATAGACAAGGGGATCAGGGCCCTCTGAAGAAAAACTGAGACGCAAGTGAGAAGGTGGATTTAGTCCTGTTTAAATACTGAAAGCAGAAGCAGGACCAAAAAGGCAGCATGACAGAGAGAAGCTCAGATTCAGCCCAGTTTTTCCACCCATGAGAGGGGCTGGCTATGAAGCAGTGATGGTCCCAGTGTGCAGAGTTCAAGTTCAGACGCACGCAGGAGACCTGTCATGGGGTGGAAGGAGCCAGGAGCCAAGTCTACGCGTCCTTGCAATTTCTAGGCTATAAGCAGAGGTAACCAACCAACCTCAATTTGATGACTTTAAGGGTTTGTTTTTTACAGTTGTTTTGTCTTAGAGCCTTAGAGTTCTCTTGAGTGAAGAGTATACACTTGTACTTCAGTTCCAGCTAGTCTCCTAAGAAATAGAAAGCCAACAGCTAGGCCGAGACATCTTCACTAACACGGCCTCCAGAAAGTAGCTTCTTTGGGCGCGGTCTGTTCCACGTGCATCCATGTCTCTCCAATGGCCGTCCTAGCCTCTCTCCCCTCTCCACACTGAGAGCCATTAGCAGACGAAACCACATTTCACTGGGAGGTGGAACCTCGCCCCAGACCGAGCATTCATAAGAGGTTTCCATCACTCGGATGCCTCCACTCTACGTTGAATAGGCTTCAGTAAATGGACTTTTTCCTGCTTTCCTTTCCCCTGCCTTGTACACTACTCCCAGTACCAAAGCCCTTACTCCTTTTCTCCTGTCTGCCCTTTTATGAAATGCCCAGAACCTCAACACAAAACAAAAGACCGGGCGATGTTCCACCCACCGATTTTATTCTCTTCAAAGGATCAAGCTCTGTCCCTGTGCCCCGCCCTCCACCTGGGCCCTGACACCTGACTGTGACACCCTCCGCAGAAACCCCCACTCACGTCGCCAGGCCTCACTGCACCCCGAGTGTCCAGCGGCCCATCTCCACGCTGTTTGGAAGATGCTTTCCACCTACCTGCAGGGATCTCCTCTAGAGCACAGTATTTTTGGACGACTGGCAAATGGACTTTATCTGCAGAGGATGAATGGGATGGGCTCAGCACTGGAGAAAACTGCTTTAAGTCCCATGTGGGATGTTGACTGGATGGATGGCTTGGGGGAAAAATGGCTCAAGTTTTTGAACTTCAGTTTCCTGATAAGAAAAGTAAGATACTGCCTATTTCTAATCTACTTCTAAGGGTAGTTGGTTCAAAAGAAATGAGGCTAATACAAGACAGGAAAGTTTCTAAACAGAAAAACCTACTGAAGTGCAAGCTGTTTTCTTAATGTTTGCTTTGACCTCAGTCTTCAGGGTCCTTCTCTTCCAGCGCAAAGCCCCTGAGATGCTGGGATTACTTAGCAGAGTAGCTTTATATTTATAAAGCATAGTCATGCAATTAAATTATAGGCCAAGAATGCAGACGAAATCCAATCGTTACAATTGTCATTTCCTTCTCCCATTTAGAGTACTCTTAAATGTTTCATGAGTTTTGTAATATCGAAACCTGTTAAATAGTTCACTTAGTTCTTCTAATTAACACAAAAGATTCAAAGGGGCCACATCAGTAATCAGTGTGATTAGCGGTGTTTCCGATGGTGATGAACTACATACCCCTCCCCTTGCAGGTCCAAGGGGCAGGGCTTCACGACTGCTCAGGAAACGCCGGCAGGGTTATCCTCCTGACGCAAGGAGGAGAAGTCCCCGTAACCGGGGCGGTGCCCCGTGCCTGTCTGAACTCAGGCTGGGCCGGTACCAACCCCTGCTCTGCGGATGAACCCGTGACCTCAGAACAAGTTTCTTGCTGTGTCTCCATCTCAGTTTCCTCGTCGTCAAGTGGCCAGAATGCAACCCCTCGTCCAGAGGGTCACCGCAATATTCGAAGGCAGTGACGGTGAACTGCCAAGCCACGGCGAGAGTTCGTGAATGTTTGCTGTTATCCCACGAGTTTTGCTGACACCTGAATACTTGCGCTTCCAAGTTGAAATGGAAGCAAGTCTTTCTGGATCCGTACCCCAAATCATCGAACTCTTTCCTCCCACAGCAGGTCGAAGCTGGTTTCATTTTGACCCTCATTTTAATGCCTGCACGGATGCCCTAAGAGGACAGCACTAGAGATACTCGTAACGCTCCCTTGGTTCCCCACGGGCCCTGAAACAGGTTTCTATCAAAGCCCACAGGGCGCCAGGCACTTAGCTCCTGCATGAGCTGTTTCCTGTCTTGAGTTACATTTTTCTTGCCCGAGAGGTTTTCCTGGTTGTAGTGGAGGTGGTTCACGCTAACTGTCGTAGAGAAGGTCGTGACTCTTGTCTGTGATTGTCCCAGGAAGACAACCGGAAGCACACGCAAGGCTGATGTCTTTACTTTTATGAATCCGACACTTGGGGCGGGGTGGGGGGACTGACGCTAAATGAACATGGAACCCGATTCCCCCTTCCCTCCTTCCTCCTCCCAGACAGCCACCGACACCCTGCCCTGTCACGGTAAGCTCCTCGCCAGTTAGCCAGTGCTTGGCAGGTGAGCAGCAGCATCAACGCCCCCAGGCTCAGTATCCGCTGTGTGCACTGCTGCTGAAGGTGCTTTAATATTATAACCCGGTGGCCCTGGCTCCTCCAGCCCAAAGCTGTTTATTTTAGTGACAAGCCTTAATTTTCTGACATTTTTTAATGGAAAAATTTTAATTCTGTTGAGTAGAAAATCTTACTACCTGGAGTAATTTTTTTAACTGACTTCATTGGGGTGACACTGGTTAATAAAAATACATAGTTTTCAAGTGTACGATTCTATACATCATCTGTATATGGTATTGTGTGTTCCCCACCCCCATCAAGTCTCCTTCCAGCATCATTTACCCTTTTTAACCCTCTGCTCCCTTCCCCACCCCCTCTCCCTCTTGTAATCACACACACACACACACACACACACACACACGAACAAAAAACCTGACAGACACAGACAGCAGCATTTTTGGACATTTTTGAGATTTGTGTCCAATGTTAGGAGAAGCCTCGCTGCATCTGCAGAACCTGTGTCTAGACATTAATCCCACTCTGTTCCTAAGCTTCAACTTTTAATTATATCATCGAAACTACCCTGCTACGCTGTTTCCATTGCCATTCCGTAGATAATGTGTTTGCATTTTTTCTTCTTTAATTAAAAAAAATCTTTAAGATTCAATCTGATTGTAATAATATATAATTCTAAACGCATCTTTCTATCCCAACTGGATATTCAGGTATAAATCCCAGGAGGAAGGGGTGAGGGGAATGAAAAACAAACAATAATGAATCCAACGCCCCAGAAACAGCAGCACAGAAGACTTCTATGCACTATCCAAAAACAGAGTTGGTGGGAGGAGCCTAAAAAGATAGGCTTGGCACCATTCGCTTCTCACTACAGACCAATGACAAGGACTGTGACATCTCTATGAGTTACTTGAGTGTGTAATGTGTAGCTTCCTCCAAGTGTGTTCACAGCTACTGTTGGAATGCCCACCACTACCCCTAGTGACTATGCAAAAGCCCTTGAAAAGAAAGGAACTTTCTGTGTGTTGGTTGGTGGTCTGTGATGTCCTTCCGCGAACCCCAGAGACGGCAGGTCCCGGACTAGGGCAGATCTGTGGAGAGAGACATCAGTCTGGTTTGGTCCTTTTCCGGATTTGCATCCAGCCGTCTGCAGGCAACCCAAGAAGCCTGGTGACTCTGCCCACTTTGCAAGGCAATGCTCCGCCAGCCGCCGCTCACCTCCCGCCCCTGTCTCTCACGCCTCCAGCCTGATTCACTGCACGCCATCTTTTCTAGACTAAATCCATCGTCCTCTTCTCCCAGTCATAAGAGAAACACCTCTGTGTCTGCTGAATCCCCGGCACCCTCACAGGGCCGATGAAGGCTATCAGGCTCCAGGTGCAGAAGTGAGTTGGTGCTTGCGAGCAGTTGGCCCACAGAGTCATATGTTTCCACGGGAAAAACAAATTCCGATGCAAACTGGATGGTTTGGGCAGGTAACATCTGTTCGGTAGCTTTTCTGTACCTGTGTGACTGACCTTTAAAAACGATGATCTGGATGGTCAGCATCACGCTGTTCAGCTGCAGCGCTGCACGGCCCCTGTAAGGAGGCCACGTGGCTCCCTTAGCCACGTGAAGAGGTGCAGACGTGGCCAGTCCAGACTGAGCCACGCCCCAAGTGAAAATGCACACTCAGTGTCACACCCTTAGTACATAAAAGGGAAACACGCAATGCAAAGTATCAGGTGAATAATTTGTACATGGATCGCCTGCTGAAATGAAACTATTTGGGATCTATTGAGTTAAATAGCGTACATTATTTTAATTACCTGTTTCATTCTCCCTTTTTAAATGTGACTCCTGGAGAGCTGTGCACAGCTCGTGGCTCTCACGACGTCTCTGCTGGGAAGCACTGCTCTGGAGCGCAGGCTGGCTCCTCACTCGGTGCTGCCCCTGCAAGCTGTGTGCACCCCGGCAGGGCCATCGTGCTCTCTGCTGTGAAATGGGAACGACGACGGTCCCTGCTTCTTCCCACCCGCACACTGGCAAGGCAATGGACGGGGGGCACCCCTTGGAATAGGACCTGGCCTTGACCAGGCAGCACTCCTCAGCCCAGGCAACCCCCAAAGGGATACTCAGTGGAGAGACACACAGCCAGAACACTCGGAGCAGGAGGGGTAGACGAGGGGTCCCCAGGGCGTCCTAACAATGGCTCTTTGTACAGGGAGCATGCGGTTCCCCACCCCCCCCCCGGGAAATTAATAGACGAAAAATGCGGCAACTTATCTTTGCTCTGGACAGAATGCATGTGAGAATGTAGACAGGAAATACCTGCTCTATCTTCCAATATATATGGTAGCTGGATATTCCAAAAAATTGTTGAAATAAGACATATGAAAGGCAACTAACAATACTAGACAATACACAGGAAATGCCTCATGAAATACAGACAATCCTTCCAAAGAGGTGGAAGCCCCCAGGGCCGGGTAAACTGGAGTTTTATAAAGCAGGAAAATGAGAGTAAGTGATGTACGAAGCGGGGTGGCATGCTGTTAGGACACATCAGGGCCAACCTAGTTGGAGAGAAGTTTCCTGTAGGGAGATACAGGAGGCAGGCCAGTGGACACGGAATGCTGCCTGATGCCGGGTCCGCGGGGGGTAGCAGGGAAACCGCACAGAATGGGGAGGTCAGCTGCGCTGGGACGCTGGACCCTTCGCATTGCGGGCCTCCTGACTTTTACCTTCTATTCCCTCGGGATACCTTTCCAGCCATGTTAATAACTGGCCTTTCAATTCATGGGAAGCCCCTTGGGATAAAGTTCTGCTTCAGAATATCACACACGAATAATAATCAGAAAAATAAATTGCTAATTCCCATTTACGGTAGAGAAAGGCAAGCTCAGAGATCTTCCATAGAAAGCCCGGTCACATGTGTCTAAGCAGTTATCAGACGCTCCTGAAGTTGCATTGCCATGTCCAAGTACAGCGAAGGCCTTAGGGAGCAGACTGGGGTCGCTGCGGACTTACTAACACGGAGCCGGAAGACAGAGAGCTGTGGCTTCTGAGCGCTGATAAGGAAGGTGTGACTGAACGAAGCTGGGCTGTCCATGCTAACCGTGCACTCGCTTTCTTTTCCATGTTAAAGAACAAACAAAAGTAGAGGGGGGGGGTACGTGGTGAGGGACTTGGCTTGGGGCGGTGAGCACACCATGCAGTGCACAGACGGTGAGTTGTGGAATTGTGCACACTTTGGCCAACCAGTGGCCTCCCAACAAATTCAATGAAAGGAAGCAAAACCCGAATTATCAAAAAGATGCTTTGCTTAAAATGCTCCAAAGCCGCCTTCTCTTCGTCCTGTAACGCGGTCTGTGTTCTGTGTGCTGCCGTTGCTCTCCGCAGACTCAGATTAGTCCCAAGGAAGGATGGCAAGTGTACAGCTCCGCACAGGACCCCGACGGGCGGTGCATCTGCACGGTGGTCGCGCCGGAGCAGAACCTGTGCTCCCGGGATGCCAAAAGCAGGCAGCTCCGCCAGCTGCTCGAAAAGGTAGGTGTGCCGGGTGTCCCCTGGGCGTACTCTTATCCCAGTCCACCACGGGAAGCGTGGGAAGGCAGGAAGTGGGGATCAGGGTCCTCCCAACGTGTGCCCTTCTCAAATAAACACCTCCCCCCTCCCGCTGTACTCTCTTCATGTGACTTTACTTTTTCCAACCTTGTTTTCTTAAAACGGGCTCACTATCAGGTATCTTAATAACCAGTTACTGTCTCCTTAAGAAAAGAGAAAAAAGCAGGAAGTCTTATTCCGATGCCAGAAATCCAGCCTCACCTCTCAGGATCACGCCCAGCTCTCTGAGCTCAGACTTTGGCTCCCATTATCAAGCTCGCAAGGAGGTTACAATAATGGCACGCGCTGTGCAGGCTCTCAGGACAGATAATGAATAATTCCAAGTATTTATCATCATTCTCTAAGTCATGCCTTAGAACATTAAGCTCTTCAATTTCATTCAATAGCATTCTCTCCATATAATTTACTTAAGCCGGTCCCTAACAATCAAATGCAGAATGCCCTTGATTTATTCTCTTTTCCAGATAAAAGTCAGCTCATGAAAAGTTATTTATGTCTAGTGTCGGCAGAACAAAACAAAACAAAGCAGTACATGGTTCTTTCGATTATTCTCACTCAGCCCTTCTACCGCGTGGGGCTCTGAACACCGTAGGCCGGCCGGGGTGGCCAGGCTGATGGGAGGACGACAGCATCTTCGAGTTTTCAACACCATCAGGGATAACAAGATAAATCAGGTAGCATGTGCTTTTAGGGGACGTCACGATCCGCAATTCACGCTCTGCCCTCTCCTGTCCATGACCATCCGCACAGTGATGGCATCAGGCGGGAACTTTTTCCAGAAAACTAAGAGAAGCTGGAAGAAGGAAAGCAATGAATCCACTGTGAATACAGACACTCCGAGTTTCCACAGTCTTGAGCCAGACAGCGGCCTCCTCCCACGGCCCTGTGTGAAAATCAGGTCCCTCCGCGGGCATGATTGGAACTCTACAGATGCCTTAGATGTCAAAACGTTTTTATGCAAAGATTACTCTGTTTTCCCCCTACCCCTTAACACTATCATCATATATTGATTCTATCTTAAGTCTCTTTTTCATGATAAGATCCCATTGTCCTTGCCCCTTCAGTATCTGCGCTCCAGACAAGAGTGAATGTCAGCGCATTCAAATTGATGACCCTAGTGAATGTGCCTCTCAACTATTAAAAATCATGACACGAGCTATGAGTCGTCTTGGGTATTGTCTTCAATCTTGTTCAGAGACAGATTTTGTCCATCCTTTACTTTTCGACTTTACATGATTGGCATAAAGTAGGAGTTTTTATCCCAATATGAAAAAAATTCTCAAATATATAGTTTAACACTGTTACTAGGGAAATGAATTATATTGGTAAAAAATATTTACTCCCTTAATTCAATTTTGCTTTTCGATTAAAATGTATTTCTCCCTCAGATTACTGATTTCTCAGTTCCAATCTTCTTTTACTTCTCTACTGAAAAGTATTTTGAAAACATTACATTTATCCAAGAAGCAGTTACTGTGCTTTTCATACTGTCTCAGTAACTTTGCACCACACTAGAGACTTTTTTAAATGATGCTTTCTCAATGTAGGAATAACACTAAATTAATATAGACTTGGGAATCAGGTAATGCTGTGACCTAACTAAAGAAAGGAGGAGGAAACTGTCCTTAAAGTATTCAAATGCTAATTACACACAAGCTACCATCGGAAACCTAAGTTAATTTTACCCAAAAGGTATATACTGAGTAGTTATTCTGTGCCTGGTTCTGTGAAAGGCCTTGGAAATAAAAGATCCGAGGAAGACATAGCTCCTGACCTCATGGAGCTCACGGGACGGCAGCCACTTCTCTGTCCCCACCCAACACTCTCGTTATACAATTAGTCTTAATATAAGCGAGACTGTAGCTCCTATGTCCGGACAGGATAGGGCGGAACTATGGACGACCCCAGCAGAAGCAGAAGCGGGGAAATCTGACCTTCTCTCAGAGGGGGAGCACAGGACCTGCCGCCAGCCACGGTGATTCCGATCTGCAAGTCCCAGTTCCGAGGAACATTGTCAATCATGTAAAGTCTCAAAGTGGGCTGGCCTAAGCTTCGTGACTTTACTGGATGACAAAAATCTGCCTCTGAACAAATTATCCCTTCCTTATTTGTAAGTCACAATTTTTGCAATGAAAATGACTTTTTACTCATTATATATGCTTATATTATGCATACATGATATTTATATATTTATAATATACATATAATACTTATATTTGTATATAATAAATATGATATATAGGTATTAAAAATGGAATAACTAAAAAATGTATCAAACAAGAATCACCTGAAATCCCACTACCATATTTTTGGCATCATGATTTCATTTTTCTGTTTATGCAAAAAAATTCTTTGCAGAAGGATTTATACCTATTACGTTTACCAGGACCTCTTTCTGCAACACGCGTTACTTCTCCCCCCACCTCACGCCCACCACAAACCAGCGTTAACCACCTAGCCCGTGTTCCTCTGCTCCTCCCCTCCCTTTCCCCGCGAGTGTTCGCTTGTCCGCTCCGTTTTCTTCTACACACGCACAGCCATCGCTGTGCGTGACGGGGAATCTGATTTACAATTTAAAAACCAAGTTATATCATTTTTTACATTTTCTTTTCTTGCTTTCTCATGGAAATCCCTCCATGTAAAGCATCGCTTCTCAAATGTAACAGACCAAGGGATCACCGGGGGATCTCCATCAAATGCAGAGTCTGATTTGGGGACGAGATGCTGCCTGTTGGAGACGCTCCCGGGAGGGGGCTCTGCAGACGAGACTGGCAGCAGCAAAGGCACAGAGACCTGCTGTGCCCTTCAACATGGTGTGCCCCGCGCCATTCCTCGGTCCCTTTAGCAGGTGTCCTCTTAGAGGCTTTCAGGGTACTGTCAGGACTGTGCTGCCACACCGTTGGAGGGGCCTGTCCTCACTTCCACATGCTTTGCGGGTCATCTATTTCCTCCTTCTAAATAGCCTGGGGCTCCGTGGGCCTGGGATGGTGCCATGAGCTTGTCCTGTGCACACTGCCTGCCCACCAAGCACACCGCACAGATGCCGTTGCTCGGGCCTCCAAGACAGCAGGCTCTGGGAGGTAGGAGGTGTTTCAGCCCGAGGACCTGAGGACCACCACCACCTGTCTCGGTCGGCTCAGCCTCCCCTCTGGGGGCACCTCCAGGGCAGCTGGAGGTCACTGTCTGGGAGTGAATGCATGCTGGGTCTGTTAGACATGAATTTCTATCACTCACGATGGCCACACATCACAGATCTTGAAGAAGTCAGAGTTAGTACCTACAGAAACAACTTATTTCATTAACTTTTAACAGAATGGGATATTGATAAGCTTACAAAGCCCTGGAATAAAAATTCTGGTTTTTTTAAATGCATTTTTCTGATATTAAATTCTTATTTATATGCAGTCATTTCTCATGCAAGGATGTCCATTTTATTATTTCCTGCCTAGGTATAATTTTCTCTGGCTGAATTCTTTGAATGTTTAATCATAAAGAATTGTCCTTCTGAAAATATGTCGTGTGGCAATATAATTACGGACTTGGCATTTCAAGTTCTCTGCGTTAACGCTACTTTGCTCTGTCGGGAGTAACTGTACTGCCCGGACGCAGACAGTAACTGACAGCCGATGTTCTTGTTTAACAGGTTCAGAATATGTCCCAGTCCATCGAAGTCTTAAACTTGAGAACTCAGAGAGATTTCCAATACGTTCTAAAGATGGAAACCCAGATGAAAGGGCTGAAGGCCAAGTTCCGGCAGATTGAAGATGATCGGAAGACACTAATGACCAAGCATTTTCAAGTAGGTTTGACTTCTGCCATCTTGTCCATCCAGATGAGACGTGGAGCGTGCTGAACAGCCAGCATGGCGCTCAGCTAGAAATAACGGCGTGCTGGCCCCATGCGCAGGGGGAGACTCCCTGGGCATGTCAATCACCTGTCCACCGAAACTGACCATTAGCTGGTGGGCAAGCTCAGAGGACTTGCTGTGAAAAGGAGTCTCACCCTCCAAGAGCTAGGTGGGGTTTCTGGAGAGATTTGCACTTCAGTATTGATGGCAAGGGGAAATCTAACGGAAAATTAATGATTAAATTTATCAGGGTTCCTTTTTTCCCCAATGACTTTACGCTCTTCTAATATGAGAAATATTGAGAATATAAATAATTAAAAGAGGCAATAATACCATTATTAATAGCCACAGGAAAGGGGTGCTTCACGATTTGATACAAAAAAAGTCTTTTTTTAGACTTTAAGTGGTTTGTTGGCAATTATTAAGAAACACTGAAAATGGAGGAATGGCGCTTTTAATCACGCTATGTGGAATTTTATTAACGTTCGTGTCATAGATTAAGATGAAATCCGACTATGATAATACCACCTAAACCTCTATTAGAAAGGAAGGGTCCACCTTGCAAAAAGAGAACACATCGTTTACAAAGCATATTCCGCTTTCATAAACGTAACAGCCTCAGCTTTCCCTGCCCGTGAGGAAGTGAGACCCACCGCTGAAGGTCAGGGAGCGGGTCCAGACTCAAGTTCTCGGTCAAGCTCCCACACAATCTTGGTGGCAGGTTGCTAGCCAGGGGCGTGGCGTGCAACAGGATTCTCTGCAGAGCACATTTTGCGGCGGCGGAGATTCTATGGCTTTGTCACGTTCTCCCGTGGGGCTCAGGAGCCTGAGCAGAGAAGTACAGAAAACAGCTTACACTGAACCACTTTTAAATTTTTACCTGAAAGGACAAGAGGGCTAAAGTGATGAACGATGAGGTTTAACCCGAAGAAAATGGACGCAAGGCCAGGAGGTTAAGAAATTAGAACAAGTTAAAGCAAAGTGTAGAAGGTACAATAAGTTCAAAGACTATTGGAAATCAGAGAATGAGTGAGCTGGAGGAGCAGAGAGTGCATGGGAAGCTGGCAAACAGGAGGAGACAAGGCTGAGGAGCAAATGAATTCATTTTCACTGGTATTTATTGAGCGCG